>JAOPUB010035203.1:0-10604 GCA_027564055.1 Neptis clinioides
AAGGTTTCATATATATTTGTACTAAATGAATGAGTGTATGTAGAGTGAGTGAATTGAATATTAGATCTTTAAGTGATTCTCTTAAAGGTTTCATATATATTTGTACTAAATGAATGAGTGTATGTAGAGTGAGTGAATTGAATATTAGATCTTTAAGTGATGCTCTTAAAGGTTTCATATTTATTTGTTAGTGTACAGTTAAGTTTAAATAACCTTTGTAATTCAGTAAATTTAAAAGAACATTTTCAATCCACTCCAGTCTCTCGGTTGAAGCGTCAAAGCGTAACTATGGAGGTTATGTAGCGAATGCTTTTAAAATAATTACTTAACTCAGACAAGCGAAAACCCGAAAAACGTTCAACACCACATTATATTTTACTTTATTATACTAAATTTTTATCCTTTTAAAAATATTGTAGTATAGTTTAAATTTATATATGTCGACGCGGGTAATCGTTGTCATTGGTCGATTTTTCTATTGGTTGATTTACTTCTCCCCCACCATTGGGAGATATTCCTACCTCTATCTAGTTCCTTTATATTCGCTGGCAAAGGCAGTAATCGGTTAGCCTCACGAGTCTTTGAGTCAACATCTCTTGAAGGGGTGCTAGTGAAGGTGTAATAATAGTGTGTCGCTGTGTTACGGATATTTGAACTTTTCGACCAAAGATCTGGTGAGTTCATCCACGTCACTGATTTATTTATGTTAACACAACCCTCAGTTAGACAAATAGTGAAACCGGACAGTGGAGGTGAGTATTCACATATGTGGCAAAGGACCACTCCCCTAAACCTACACACTTGGTCACAATTCCAAGGCGTTGCCCGGGTTTCCATACAAAATACAGCCACATATGCCCCGTCATACATATTGTAAGAATAAAAATATTCTCCCGAGGCTTCGCTGAGGTACATTGTAATTGTTCACCCATTCCCTCTTAAACTGCAATTCTATGTATATACATATACGAAAATATTTTTTTTTATTTTCGTTAGTCTGTCTTTCTATTTGTTCCGGCTAATCTCTGAATCAACTGGACCGATTTGAATGGGACTCTCACAAACAGATGATTATATAGGGAGTAACTTAGGCTACTTTAAGTTTAGAAAAAAAATAATTGAGGTCTGTGAAAATATTTTACATTACAGCGAAGCGAGGGCAGGTTTGCTAGTCTATACTAATATTATAAAGCTGAAGAGTTTGTTTATTTGAACGTGCTAATCTCAGTAACTACTGGTTCGAATTAAAAAATTCTTTTAATGTTGGATAGGTTCATTTATCGAGGGAGGCTATAGGCTAAAAAAATCACGTTACGACCCATAGGAGCGAAGCCTCACGCGAATAAAATCGCGTCTTAGTAATAAAAATATATTTGTTTGATATTGAAAGCGACTATCAAACGTAGTGACTGTTTATATATATTTACGCAAAAAACTAAAAAATTACACAACTATTTTTTCCTCGTGAATTATTCAATATATTGCTGAAAACTTAATGAAAATCTGTAGTAGTAGTTTTAGTCTTAGTAGTTTTTGAGTTTATTACAGACAAAGAAGACGCAGCGTTGGATTTTGTTTTATAATATAGTAGTGATTAATTATTGATTTCTGAAGATGGAAACTAGTGATTGAGATTTTATTATAAAAAATGTATTAAGGCTATAATTACAGGATTAATTTAGTAAGTTACAGCAACATTATTATATCTTGAGGTATTTTTTGTTATTAATATACTCGTATATATTTTACATCAATCATATGTGGAGCAATCCTAATAACAGAATTCTGTTTGTTACCTTACAAATGAGGAAGAAGTAAAGCCTATCTTTATTATTAACTTGTTGTAAGCCTATCTTTATTATTATCTGTGATTTTACTCGTAAAAAATAAGGTTTCAACTAAAAATATTAATGTGCATTTTAAGTAACCTGAACCTGGCGCTAACGGTGTCCACAAACTGTCCGTCCACCTCCGATTACAATACGACGAATTCGCTGCACTCGTGAGCTGGCTCCGCCAGGAATGTGGGGCATCTACTCCCTCTATCTCCCAGGCAGTCTTAGCTTTTCTTCCACTCCTACCGTTAGCCCCTGCGTAATTTACTTGTGTTTTTAGATTTATCGAAAAAGTAGATAGATATAAGTCCTAAGAAAATTTGATCGAGCAAACCAATCACTGAAATCTAGGACTAAATCTAGGACTTGGATTAATATACTGTTTATAGCTTTTGATTTCGTTGTTCCCATTGGCTCGACTACAAGGAATTTCTTAATAGATAAGCAGCATTTAAGTAATTAATATGAAGAAAACCGATAATAGAGTAGCGATTTCATAGACATTTACCTCCTTCTGTTACAGTCAGAGCTGACCACATCCTTGTTTTAGATGTAACTAGTGTTCAATATGAGTTATACTATACTATACACGCAGACCTTATGATACAGACGCAGACATAATATGAGCTACATCATTACTGCTTGACTACTTGCAATGCCAGCCATTTATGTCATGCCAGCAGATTATTTTTTAAGATTATTGGAGACGGTTTACAAACTACGTCTTTTCTTATTCTCCTCTCCTAGTAAATTTGGATGCTTGTGCTAGGAGTGGGACAAGTCAGTAGTCCAATGACTGCGATTTGTACCCTCGACCTATCGATTGTAAATCCAACGCCTAAACCACTGAGCTACTGACGATATATATCATATTTCTCAAGTTTATCATTTGTACTATCTTCCAAAGTAAAAATGCAACTAAAATCTATGTAACCAACATCATAAGTAATAGGATAAAGTATAGCAGTTGTGCCATCACAACTAATATCATTTCATGGCAAGTATCACGACATTGCACTACTTACACGGGTAGAATAGTCACCAGGCGAGCTCCATTTGTGCCACAACCAGAGGGGTCAAAGGGCACATAACCTACCAATTCGCTAATTCTTTTCTAGAAAATAGACAAATATCTTAATGTGAAGAAAATATTAGAATCTTATTTCCATTTGTTGAACGGGAGAGATCCCTTCCCAAAATATGTTTAGTGACCACTCTTAAAATGTCAGACTGCGATCGCTCCTGGCCTTAAAACTATCGTGACAAAGGTACTATCTTATTATAAATTATTTTATGGGTATCATTGAAATTAAATAAAAGGAACTACAGTGTTGCTAACTCTTAAACTAGATAAAAATTTAGTTATATTAAATCTTGCAAACGCAGTCGTAAAGGAAAACTTTTTTCTAAAACGTTAACGTGTGGCAGAGGGTTTATAAAGGTACACAAGAGGAGTGACGGGTGGACGTACTCGCCAATGCCATCCATCTTCCGAAAGGTGCTTAGTAATACACTTCCTTTGTACTTTCCAAATTAGATTCTTAATATATCGTTTATGTTTGTTTTGTGAACGATCATGTGGTCTTATATACTAGATTTTACCCTCCATTTTGTTAAAGCTTGGAATCAAAATGACTTTGGTACTGAACGGAATGATTTTACTTTTGGGACTCAGTCTGATGTTAACAATGGTTATTTGAAAGGAGCGACTGTTGAGTTTCTTGCCAGTTCTTCTCAGCAGGAAACTGCTTCCGAACTGACCCTAGCTTCAGACGAACTGACTGACTGACCGATGTTGATGTTTCAAAAATATTTTGCAAAAAGTTTATTTAAAATAAAATATTTTGAGTTTGCTTTTGATTGCTTTTCGGAATTAGTTCCGATTGGCTGTCGCAAATTTTCAATTTCTGTAACTACTTCTATTTTAAATTCATCTAATTATACATTTTCATCATCTTTAATTTTTATAATATATTAAATATTTTTTAGCCTGCTAGCCTTCTTGCTCATTTTTTTTGCGCTTTTCAAATCTTCAATCTCATTTTTTATATTTTTTCTTTCTTCTACTTTATTTATTTTATTGTTTTTTAGTCAACCCTTCACGGCTTCGTCCGTGTACAAATTACCACACATTGTTATGAAGATTGTTATGAGCAAAGATTTCTTTGCCTTCAATCTAATTTACTTTCTTACACCTGAGCTATCAGCCAGTGAAACTCCCGTTTAAATCGATGCAGCCATTCCAGAGATTAACCGAAATAAACAGACAGACAGACAATAAAAAAAGCTGTTTTGGTATATGCAACGTGTGCCTGCCTATAGCTATGATTGCTTATTCTCAAATAGTTCAAAGTAAAAGACATATAGGTATGGCATGGCATGATAGAGAATCATAAGATCTGGTTCATCTTTTTAAAATATATACACATACATTGATTCTGCAAATTTCTAATCTTTATGTATTAACGTTTTCTCAAAATATAGAAAAATATTTTTGTCTCAGAAACTTCTGAAGCGATTGACTTAAATTTAAGATGTTTTTTGTTGTAGCTTCTAAGGAAGATTTTAAGAACTTTACCGGTTTGAATTTTTCTGAGATTACTTATAAAAGGTTACGCGATATTCAAGAAAACAATTAAAATAAAATATCACAATAAGTAGGTACTACGTTTTGCTTCTGATGTAGAATATTCAGAAAAAGCAGCCAAGTGTTAGTCAGAGCCATGCGGTTTGGTATTATTAAAAAAATCTATTATCAGTAGCACTGAATATAGACTTCAAGGTCTCTTCAAAAATTAAGTAAAACGCTTCATGAGTATAGACACTTAATAAGTTGATAATGAAATAAAAGTTTTAGCAAAAATATATTAAAAAGTCAGACTAAATAAAAAACTTTCAAAGTTTATTCCAATATAATTTAAAATAATTTTTTTTCTTATATTTTAAATCACTATGCAATCATCTGTCTATCAATAAATTAAAAATAAAACAGCGTTAGAGTTCAATAACAATTATGAAGCGTTTATAAAAAATTCACCTGTTTCCGCTACTAAAGCTATCGCATGAACTTTCACTTGTACCACAAATAAAAAAAACACTAAATTCACTTAAAAATGAATACTTTAATTAATAATTAAATTAAAATAATACGATAGAGTGACGTAGCTGACGCGAACGGAACCGAGAGCCAACTGAGATCTATAGGTTATCGCGGCATGAGCACTCGAAGTCGCTAGTTACTTGTTATTGTTATGATAATGCTTATTATGTTGGAAATAGTGGATGATAGTGTCTGTATCGTGCAATAACCAATTAAGAAATATGGCTGTCACACATTAAACTCGTCTTTGTCACTATTTCTCAATACTGATTGCTCGCATTCTCTGCAGCTTTATTTTCGTCGGTGTTATGTTAGATAAGCTCTCTTAAAAATATCGAAGTTGCTTGATAATGAATTATTATTTAATTTAGAGTGACTAAATCAATCATTACGACTCGAAGATTAAATCGGACCATCTTCAAGCTGGAAGAGGTTCTTCGCGAGACTATATATATGGTGTTCGCTTCTATAACAAGACTTGCCACTTCAGAGATTTAAAATTCACATTAAAAAGTGTTTAATACATAAAGCGTACTACTCTGTACAGGATTACTTGAACGATGACAAAGCTTGGGATCAAAATGACGTTGATGCTTAGCTGAATGATTATACTTTTGTAAATCAGACTTTTGTAAACAATGGCGGTTTGAAAAAAGCGACTATATACTCCGTACATAGTTTGATCTATTCTTAAGTAAATTATTCTTATTTAAAATTTTGTAAAAATATAGAACCTATCCGTTTTTCATTGTATCGCTCATATGACTAATTATTAAAATTGAAGTATCTACACATGTGAACTGCTTTTGTAAGTTACATGAACAACTTAATATTTCGATCCTCACATGACTTTACGTTTGAGAAAAAATAGTGGGGGAACATTGCGCATTCTGAGTTTATTGTCCGACTGTATTGGGTCACATCCGTGACGTTTACTGTTATGACGAATAGCGGACCCGCGGAAACTGAAACTTCGCATAAGAACCAATCGCATGTGACGCAGTGCTGTGCCCTCCGTTCCCCTCTAAAGAGGTCCTAAATATGATTTGTGCGCAATCAAGTTCATACTCACACTTAATGGGCGCGAGCTATACTAACATACGTCATGCATTCAAATATCGAACTAATAAATAATCCTAATGCTTAAAAATTATTTCAGAACATCAAAGGAAAAGACTAAACAATCTAAAATTGGATACCGAGTCATAGTTAACAGACTTAATTTTGACAAAATATTTATATACTATATATTATATTGCATAGGTATAAGTGTCTCTATCTATAGAATAGACTATGTACCCAATAGTCATTTTGATTAGACCTTCTGTTCATATGAATCGATTCACATTTAACACCCATCTATTTCCGTAGTTTTCTTAAAAGGGCTTTTGTTTCGGATACTAATATATAGATTAGATGAAAAAGAGGATTATTTGATAAATTATTGTTTATCGTAAACGATAATATTTATAAGCAACATGTTTGGGTAAAGCAGAATTAGTATCAATCAAAATAATGATCTTGAATGGTTTGATACTATTCACCTCAGTGGTGATAGCGGCGGGTGGTCGCTCCCCACACGCTGACTATGTCGAGGAATTGGCGAGGACAAATGCGTTTGGCTCCCGGATATCCGATAATATTATGGAAGATGCAACCCTCGATCTGGTAGGTAAAACATAATAATATTAAGATTCAAATTTAGTTTAGTTTAATAGATTCAGGCTATTATTAACGTGGTTCAATTTCAGCCAGATTTAGTAAGAAAATACAATTATCCTTTCGAAGAGCACTTTGTGACAACAGAAGATGGGTATATATTGGGAATGCATCGCATCCCTCATGGTCGTGACGCACATAACATCCCTGGAGATAGACCCGTTGTGCTACTTATGCATGGTATACCCACATCCTCCGCAGATCATGTTATCATGGGACCTGGAACTGCTATAGGTAAATCTTATCGGACGTCAATTCTTACAAAATCAGCTATAAGATTTCGTGACGTCAATTATTAATTGCATAAGTTCGAAATCTAATTTATTTAAAAATTAATTTTCTATATAATTTTCTTTCTTTGAGATTTTGTAATATTTAAATAGTTTGTGGTTACTATGCCTTTCGGGAAGGAGAATTAAACCAACGATCATTAGAATAGATTCAGGTGTTCTTTTATAAATGCTCTAACTCGAAATCGTTTTGTGTCTAAGATTAAAGATCAGATGTAAATCTGAGTTATATAATATACACCATTTTTATAATTATACCAAAATATACTTATATATATGATAAATATACCTATATTCATATTATATATAATAAATTTACCAGTATACATAATAACAACCACTAAATTTAAGTTTCAAACATTAGCAAATTTCTTTTATCTATACTTCTTTTCTGTAAATGGAAGAAATCTCCGAAATTTTGCGGGATCACATTATAACGTTGTTAAAATGTTTTTTTCTTATTAAAATTGTTAATAAAATGTTTTTTGTGAATTTTTGTCAATCTGTCTGTCGGTCTGTATCTATGTATCTCTGTCTCACGTTGAAACATCTGGACTGATTTGCATGAAATTTGGCATAAATACTTGATCTTATAGGCTGATTAAAAAATAGGATACTTTTTATCTCGGAAAAATGTATAGTTCCTGTGGGGTAGATGAGTACTTTTCATCTACCTTGATAGATCCGAACGAAATTTTGTACACATATAGATTGTAATCTTAATTATCACACGACATATTACAAACCATATAAATAGGTACAGTTCCAGTGGGATACAAGAGTTAGATCGTTGCGCTACACTCATCTTTTTTATTTTAAACACCCGAAGCGAAGCCCAGGCGTTATCCATAAACATTTACAACTTAAATATTTGTAAACGACTTGATACATATGCATTTACAAATGTGTATATTTTTAGCATACGTCTTAGCAGAGCAAGGATATGATGTCTGGATGGGTAATGCTCGCGGAAACTATTTTTCACGCAGACACACGCGCTTAAATCCAGATGCTTTATTCAACTCAGATTTTTGGGAATTCTCCTGGGATGAAATAGGATACTATGACTTACCTGCAATGATCGACTACGCACTCCAACATACTGGAAGATCTCGATTACATTATATTGGATTTTCTCAGGGGACTACAGTATTTTTTGTGATGGGTTCCCGTCGACCAGAGTATAACAGCAAAATTATATCTATGCAAGCTCTGGCTCCTGTAGCATATTTGGCGCATAACAGCAATCGTGTATTTTTAAGACTCGCACCCCACGCGAAGGAACTGGCGGTAATCATTTCAATCTATATCTATACTAATTTCTATATATCTATACTATTATTATAAATACGAAACTGTTTGTGTCCGTCTGCTTAGTATGCATTAATGCGCTTAAGAATAACAATGTAATATATAAAGTTTGTAAAAAATACGTTTTTTTTTAGGCTTTGGCTACAAGATTAGGTCTAGGAGAATTTTTGCCCAGAAGCGATATTATCTCATGGGCAGGTCAAACTTTCTGTAGGGATGGAGCTATATCCCAGCCCTTATGTAGGTGGAGATAGGAAGATTGTTCTTGAGATAATACACCAATAATTGGTCTCTCATTGGCTTCATTACTTCTATTAACAACAGCTCCCTCACAGGACAACACGTACAGCACAAACAAAAGCACCGTTTCCTTCATTTTTAGTTAAATACAGAACAAAGACACTTCCGAAATTTATATACACTTCTACGATTATCTTATCTTCAGATCACTAAAGTTTTATCGCAAAAGGGTTAATGTTTTCACTTTTATGACAAGCCGACTGTATAGATGGCAATTAATGATGAAACTGATTTAATTTATCCATTGCTTTTAACTTATGCGTTGGTGTTTGTTTATTGCTATTCAATATCAGTGTGATATCTATAATTGTTTCCTGTATAATAAAAACATTAATATTATATACTCTGGGATTGTTCATGAGTTTAGCAATATATTTCTTCTTATTACTTTTTAAAGTTGCTTACATCTTTAAAATTTCCGCAACAAAATCGGAGGATAAAGTGTTGTGTTGCAGCTACCTATCTATCATATCCATTTTTTTAAAGAGTATTCTTGCTCTCCCCTCCAAGTAGGCTAGGATGTTGGGTTTGAACGTCGTTTTTGGTAGGATGCTTGTGTTAGCAATGGGTAACGTCAGTAGTCCAATGACTGGGATATGAACTTACCTATCGATTGGGATCCTGAGTCCCAACGCCTGATCCACTGAGCTATACTATTTGTCATTTACTCCACTTTATAGCTATAGGATCAAGGAATTTATTACATTAAGCAAAAACTATATTCACATATATACACCCATTTTTTTAAATGCCGTAATTCTTAGTTTTTTAATTTTCTCAAGCAAAGTCTTTGAATAAATTTAGTATTAATATTTATCTTTCTTGTTACCTAACTTTCATATTATATTTGATTTTTAATACTTTATCTACAGGTTCAAAAACTTTCGCCACGATTTTATAATTATTTTGTCTATAGAAAGCTATATGCTCGAAAGGGAGCTTAAACTGTATGATGTTGCCATATATATAATATTTAAAAAGATATGGTAATTTAACTGCATTGGAGCGGCCATTTTATAAATTTAAGATTTTATGTAACTATTAACTACAATGTATATATAATATGTGATGTAGTGTTGCTATATGTATGTAATGTTGAGATATATTGTCATATTGACTGAACTGATCTGATTTTATAAATTCCTTCACTGATAGAAATCAACACTATTTTAATTTCTGCTTCTTTTTGTCTCCTCTTGACTTTTCTGCCTCTTCTCTCTCTTTAATTCTATTTTTGTCTAGTATAGAGTCCAAAATTCTACAGTTTTATGATTAGATGTGTAATATATATGTCGGAGAACAAATTAGGTTATCCTTGTATTTGGTTAACCTTATGTGAACTTAGCCCTGTATTTGGACAGAGAACCTGGACGGTGAAGATGAACGTTGTTATAACGAAAGGATCCTTCTAAGCCTACACGCTTGGTCGCAAATCCGAGGTACTGCGCTGGGTTCCTGTCAGAATAGTTATATCCTGACTGTAACACGCCCTTAGTTCTTCTTCTTTTCTTTTTACTTTATAGGTACTCTAAAATATATAAATGTTAACTTAAATATTGAATCCTAAATGTTTAATGACATTTTCAAAAATATTATCATTAAAATATACCTCCCTTAATTTGAAGCCATCGCGTCCATGACATTTCATCTCGGAAATGGATTTATCGAAACGATTTGATTGCTTCTATTTCGGTACTAATTAAATCGTTTTCATACCCTGAATTGCTGTGGGTTATATTTCATCACGAATTTTAACATTTTCACAAGCTGTGTTTCATTTAAATATCTGTATAGGATCTAAACTGCATAGCAACATGTAAAATAATAATATTTATATGTTACAGCCAATGTGATAAATCAGCTTTATTCATAGAAATCTAAGAGTTAGTAAAGAATTTGAAAATTAACTTACATTGCTTGTGCTCTTCAATTCTTTGATTAGGCCGATTTTGGAATATTGTTCTATAATTTGGAATCCCAAATTATTTTTTTTATGTATTATAGGCCAGCGTTTGACCGCGACTAGCCTAATGTTAAGCTGTGACACGG
>JAOPUB010035213.1:0-10600 GCA_027564055.1 Neptis clinioides
GTGGCGGCGTGGGCTCACCTTCCGCACGCGCCAATCTTCGTCCCGTTATCGGACACAATGTCAGCTCACGCTCGGGACTGGGTGACGGTAAGGGGCCGAGGTCTCGCGGAAACGGGTCCTCGATACCGTCCGACGATTCTGAAGACTGCTCCCACTCCTGAGCAAATATCGACATTTAAAACAAACGGAAATGTAGTTTAACTAGTTAAATTTAAAATAGTAGGCATACCTTGTCAAAGTCAAGAGGTACAGGTTTCTCTCGTATGCGTATAATGTTGCCACCGGCAGTAGACACAGAATAACCGCGTCCACGGCCTCGTCCTGCGCCTCGGCCCGCGCTACCGGTCCCGCGGAGCAGACTGTCTCCCTAAATAGGAAAAATACTTAAATAAAAAAAAAACATGTTTCTACAGTTATCATTGAAGTTTAATATGAAAATATCTTTTTATAAAATAATAAAGGTTCTAAACAATCTAAACCTGCGCTAGTTTCCTATTGAGGATAGTAACAGGAGACTTTCCTTCAGAGGTACCATAGGGGCGCTGTATTGTACGCTGGATGATCTTCTGGCCCGAGGGAGTTATGATTGTTTTTTCAGTTATTTGTTGTACTCCAGGACTGTACACTTTTTTAACCTATCAAAGTATATTAAGTTATATTATGGTAAGTCATCTATTAATTAATAAAATATACAAGCTGATATTATTAAAAAAACATTTTA
The DNA here is from genome assembly GCA_027564055.1 of Neptis clinioides. Taxonomy (NCBI): domain Eukaryota; kingdom Metazoa; phylum Arthropoda; class Insecta; order Lepidoptera; family Nymphalidae; genus Neptis; species Neptis clinioides. The sequence continues at coordinate 722 of JAOPUB010035213.1, forward strand.
TTTATAAAAATTTGTTGGCAAAAGCATACATAATTTATTTACCTGTGTGGTTGATGCTGGTGGCACTTTTTTTGTCTCTTCAATTCTTTTCTAAATAAAATTAAATTTTTATTTACTGTAGCAAGTAAGTCAGTAAGCAATTATTTGGATAGTAGACAATAACAGAACATTTTATAAGGAAGAATCTAACATAATGTACAAAAGTTCCATTTAAGCATCACATACATTAATTTACAAACGAAATTATTATTACTGTTTGTTTGTTGATTTACCTGTTTAGCCGCCATTATCTGTTTCCTTATAACTTCTTGATCAAAATTCAATCCCGGCCCCAACTTGCCGGGTGAGTCAATTTTCATTATTCCGGAGCTCTTAGACATTATATAAACTCCTACGAAATATAAATATTAGACAATTCACGTTGTTGAGGTAAATGACTACTTTTAAACCAAATGACTACTGTGTATATGTTACATATACACAGAATATGTGCCAATGTGATAAATCCAGCTATTATTCATAATAGAAAAAAAATAAATCAAGTTTCTTGTTATTATATATAATAGCCAGGCCTGCTTACATAAAGTATTAAGTCAGAATGAATTGGTATAGTACACTTGTACTATGATAGATTTACCACGTGTAGTAGTTTTTAAGTGTATTTGTAACAAACATAAAAATTACAAAGAAGGTTTTCATAAAAATATTGTTTGCACGATAAAAGTTCTTTTTTATACAGGTTAGTAAAATAAATAATTACCTGTAGTGAGATTAGGCATGTGCTTGGGGTCTACTTTGATGACGCCCTTAATGTTTGGCATGCCTTTCCCGCCCAGACCTAGAGACTTCACAAGTTCTGGGTCAATACTGGACTTGGGTGAAGATTGGCCATTTAATACTTTCTTTTCTGTACAGAAATTGAAAAAACGATTAAAAACTGTTAAAACTTACTAAAAATCTACATTCGACAAAACCCTCTCATTTCAAACCAATATTGCAATTGCTTTGAAATAATTAGTTAATTACCCAATATCTATGACATGTCGTAAGATACACTTATTATACATTGTCACATTCATAGTTACTTACCTTCTAGCACGGGGACATCGGATTTGCTGTCTGTTAACAAAGTTATTTTTTCTATTATGTTTTGGTTGTATTTTTCAAATTTGGATAAGGATGGATTTTGACCAGCATCACAAATAGACTTTGTAACATTAATTACAATTAGCGGTGATGCAATACTTACATTAAACCGACTGTTAGTATGTATGTTAGTTTTTCATTTGTTATTGTAATATGGCATACCTGTACCCTTGGATGAGTCAGCATCAGAGTAGTCCTCGTCACTAGAGATCTCACGTTTGATACGTTTTGATTCGGGTTCATCATCAGCACCACACCACGCCTTCACCTGGTCGAGCGCACGCGCTTTGCTTGTCCTTTGTAAGCGTCTAAACAAAAAATATTTCAATCAGAATTTTACATTTTAAACAGAACATATACATATGTTATATAGAAATATTAAATTATTAGTTCATATATGGTAAAGAATATTATTACCCAGTTGGAGTTAACATTGGACTTTCAGTTTTCTTAACCACTTGCTTTACAACTTGAGGTACAGCAGTGCTCATTTGCTTCACCTATTAGAAAAAATATATATTATATGTTAAAAATTTAGTTATAATATCTGATACACTCAGTTATTGATTTTGAAAATAACTCTGTCACTTTTGTTGTTAAAAATTAAGGAATTTTGTTTATTTTCTATCCATCTATTATATGGTCATCAGCTACAAGCAGTATTTAATTTTTTATTGTGAAATAAAAATAGTTTTCTTATTTCACATTTATATAAATAGTTTAATTATTATATTTCACCTGTACTGGATGTTGTTGTTGCTGCTGCTGTTGTTGTTGTGCTCGGAGTGCTTTAAGCTCCTTCTGTCTCGCTAATTGTTTTTCAAATGCTTCCAGTAAATGCTTGCATGTATCCATATTTTCTACGGGTTCCCAAGTGTTTAGTTCACTAGTAAAAGATTGAAAAATATAGTTGATGCTAAGTATTTGAATAAGTCATATTTTGAGTAGCATAACTCACTGTGGATATCCTTCCCACTTTAGTAAGTATTCATAGTGCTTACGACGTGGGTTGAAACGTTTGGCAAGAATCTTTTCCACCACATACTCTCCAGCCTCAACACCAGCGCCCTCTTCGCGCTCGGAGCGACGAGCGATGCGATCTTCAGCGGGAACGCGTTCTTGGGCATTGCGGACAGAATCCATTGAGAGATCCTTTAACAATTTTATAACTATACTACATTTCACCACTTTATGTAGATAATTAACTATTTACATGAAAATCGGTTAAATATTTTGTAAAGCATTAAGCAAATATTGTATGTATTTCTTAATTGAACCAAGGGGCAGTCAACAACTTGTTATCACATCTTTCATGTAAACTATTAAACTTATGTATTGTTTTCCTATTCTATATTTCTTCAAATGCCAAAATTTGGGTAGACACAAAATAAAATTTTAAGAGATGAAAAGGCTTAAATAAATTTCATTGTCTTACCTTAGATTTAGAAATATTTGAAGCAGGTGGCACTTTGTTAGGAATTTTTTGAACAGAACTAGCATCACTTTCTTCACCAGAAGGATGAGCTTCACCATCCTCCTAGACAAAAAATATATGAAAGATACATAATGAACGAGTTTGAGCTATATAATAATTGAAGTCTAAAGAATAATTATAATGACAAAATTTGTTGTTATAAACTTACAACTTTATACTTCCTTGGTCTTCCTCTCCTTTTGACTTCAGAAGTTCCTGTTTGTACTGGCACTAACTGATCTTCAGTCTTCAACTCCATCTATATACAGTTAACACTTTACCAATATTTATATTTATGATTATTATTATAAGTCCTTACCAAAACAGATAATTTATTTTTAATCACAACATTCTTTGTAAGTGTTATTAATATAAAATGATACTTTTAAAATATAGATAAAAAAACTAGATTAATTTGTGCAAAACCATTCATACTTATATATTCAAAGATGCAATTTTATTAAAATATACCTTAATTTTAAGGACTACAATATTTAAAAGATAAACTATCAATTAAAAAAACTTCTTTACTTACAACTTTAGCATGTGCAAACTTAGAAAGTGACTGCACATTGGTCCCAGCCGTGATCCAGGCAGTTCTCTGGGCTTCTGGCATTCTACACCATTGTTGGTATAATTTCCAACTATTGTCTGCATTAGATGTAGATCCATCTCGTGCTGAAGAGCATTTCCATAGTAGGAAAGCCCATACTTGTGCTTTACTTTCATTCTAAATTAGAATAATGTTATATTATGGAATTATTAGAACTTATTAAATAAATTTGATTGTTTTGATTAAAGCGATATTTGAAGATTTACATATAATACAAGCTTTTAATTTTTTAAATAATAAAGAACTTGTTATTACTTCTATAAAATCTATATTATGACCTAGAACCAAAGTAATTAACATAAAACTATTTCAATTGAAAGTAGAAATATTGGCATACACTGTCTCTAACTGGAGACTTCCCAGCACAGCTGTTGCTATTCTTATGATCTTTAAATTCTTCTATAAAATGGAATGCTGAATGGCACTGTCCACAAACAAGAACATCAAGTGTAGCCATTTGTTCATGTGCATCTGAAAAAACAGTTATTTAATTAAATATATTTTATGTTATATAATAAACATGCTTTAGAAATAATTAATTAGCATTTAACAAATATTGAAGTACCTTTTAACGCTGTCGGATTTTTTGTGAGTTCCTCCGGATTTCCCGTCGGAATTTCTTCCGTGACAGACTCCCCTTCTTCCATTGTTGTCATTATTGTAATATTTATTCACTACAATTTTAAATAATAAATAGCAATTAAATCAATCATAACCTTTAAATTGAATATCAAATTCCCGCCAACTCATTTATTACTTTTAGGCTTAAAGAATCCATCCGTATTAAATGCTCAATATCGATATAAATAAACACTAATGTTGAATCCATTTGGAGTTTAATCAAGAACTCACGAAAAGATTTATATTAGTTACAAGAATGCGAAATGTAATATATTTGATACAACGACGCTTGGGCCTCTTTATTATATATTATTCATTAAAGTATATAGTAATAAGGCATAATCCCAAAAATTGTAATACTTTAATTCATTCTTTAATATTATTCACTTTCGAATTACACTTACCAAAACAATGTCAAAATGTTATTTTTTTTAACATATAATAATTTAGAAAACACGAAAAACGAAACAACTAAAACCAAGCATCAAACGCTTTATGATGAAAAAACGAAGCTTGCCGACATTACCACACTCCCTATTTAATAAGTGCCGACATTCCCAGTTCTCAGTTCCGTATTATAGAATATCCACCAATAAAAATTCAGATGACTGCTCCCTTTGACCAATACAAAATAATCACCAATTCGCCATAACGTAACAGACTTGCCGTCACATGGTCTGCAACAAAACTGGCCGAAAATACTATAATGCCGACACATTTTACCGACATAACATTTGTTTTATAGAAAATTGATAATTGTTAATATGATATATGATCTATTATTGTAATATTTTTATGTTGGTAGAATGATATTAAACATTTGGGTTATTATTAGATTTATTTAAATATAAGTTTCTATATTTTTCTTTTACCAATTTTGGACCAAGAGGTTTTGAATTGAATTTCAATAATAGGTTTGGCTGACTCTTATAATTATATAAAATTTATGTTTTGAGCTTTTGTTATAAACATGATAGCTAATAAATCATGAATTACTACATAATTAATATCTAAACTAATAAAGTGGACTATTGAGGCATTCATAAAATCCTAATTATTCTAAATTATGTAGGTATTTATGTCAATCATTTTTACTGGTTTAATTTACTAAACACAAGTAGACATAAACATTTAATTTTCACTCAAGTTACGCTAGGTGCAATTTTTGGCAATTGGCATTGCCGTAAAAGTATATTTAACTTAATGAGTAAAAGACTAAGGAGAATGGTGGCAAAAATACAAGCTACATTTCCTCGTTGAACCGCAATCTCGAATCTTGGGTGAAAAATGAGCTCACAATATAACGACGTCATAGATTTTTTTGTATAACTGCACTATAATCTTTTCCCAGTAAAGAGAACGAAAATGTAAATAAGTAATTATAGTAATTATAATTATAAAAAAATAATTATTCCGTAAACAGTTTTTGTTAAGAAAATTAAAAACCGTAAACCGTTTGTTAAGATAATTGGTTGATCATTAAATACGACTTGTATTTCTAGACTAATATATTAATTTCTTGCATTGAGTTTAAAATATTAAAAATACATTTTTAATATAAGATTTAATTTGTAGAGAACATACCTAGTAAGATGTATTTTGATTACATTATTTACATTTAGTTCTTTTCTGTACACTACCGTGTGTGTGTTATTGTTGTACAAAATACCTACGTTAATTTTTTTTGTTACACGACATCTTAAAACTAAAGTAAAAGCACAAATGAAACCTATTCTAAACTAACTGAAATTCTTTCAAGCGTTTCTACTGCAAAAGGAACGAAAATATAATTTTGAATAATACATGCGTATTTGCGACGCTTATTAAATTCAGCTTTCTCAGCTGCGGCTACTGTACGAGGCGCAGTCTCCCTGACATAATGACATGAGACAGGGCCAGTGTGTCAACGCATGTAGCGTCCCACAAAAGGACCCGTCCCCTTTCCCAAGAGACCAACGTCAACCCATCAGGTCTCTTGCCATCATCATGACTGATTTTGGGCAAGAACGCAAGACTCCCGTGCAATCAAAAGCGACCAACCTCCTTTCCACACGGACATCTATGCTCTGAGTAAAGCGGAGTTCCCAGACGGAAACCAACAGCAATGCAGAAACTTTCATTGCAGGGCGTGCAGCCAGTTACTCAATGAGTGACAGACTCTTTTGCTAAAAAATTTGAGAGCCTAGCACGACTTAAATCACTCGTTTGATTTTGTAAAAATTGTTGAACGGTATCGTTTACCATTGGCGTATCCCAAAGTTTCTGGTTCAAAATTCCTTTGGAATAATGCCATTGGGACACAATAACTACATTTTTTTACAGCTTCTGTTGCACAAGCGATGGAAATTTGGGTTGTATTCAAAATTTGAGCGCAGAGCTCCTGTACGCTGCACACTGAATTAAAAAATGATGGAAGTGCTACACTTGAAATTTTTCTCACGCCGAGGCCACCGTTTATAATAGGTAAGATAGCTTGGGTCCAAGAACTTTCATTAAAAGGTAAATTTAGAATTTTTTCTATGGTATGTTTTAGCGTGGCATCCATAGTATCGATAAGGCCTGGAAATTTCCAAATTGGGCTTACGCAAAGGATATACATTAATTTTGGGGCAAATAGGCAGTATTTTAATATAGTGTAAGAAATATGAGAATTTAGTGCGCCCAATTTGTCACTATTGTCCTAAAAGGTTTTAATTTTACTATCTAATGCCGGACTAATACCCTCATCAAATAATGGAGCACCAAGAGGGCAAAGTAAGCTCTTATTAAGTTACTTTAATATTAGGGGCAATTTTGGAAAATAATTCCGTTTCCACTTTGACTTTCTCTGCAGACAAATTGTCTATACCCAGGGTAAACAGAGCAGGGACCCCAAAGGATCCCCCTGCTGAACCTATATTTGATATGATTGTATTTTCGCCAAAGAATAATTTTGTGGGTGCGTTATAGCATTTCCACATATACGGATAGATTTCGGATACGTTAATTATTAAATGATATAAATATGAATGTATATAGTCTATATAATTATTTATAGATCAAAGATTTATATTTAAGCAATGTGGTGTAATAAATCACTTGTACTTTTAGTTTCTTTTAAATGTTATTGAACCTTAAGTGGTTTTAAAAAGAGAAAATAGAATTAAATAAATTATCTTCATAATATTGACAACTAACTTTATATGTTTGTCTCTTATTCAAGGTCCTTAAATTGAACTTTTTCCTGTGTTCAGGTAACTCGTCAACATCTAGTAAAAAATTAAAAAAAAATCTTAATTTATTTATAGTCACGTACAGGATATAAAAAAATCAGGCCATTATGGTAAAAAGATTAAATTACAAATAAAAATAAGTGTTTGATTTCCACATTTTAAGGATAGAATGAACTTTGTATCTATCATGATTTTTTTATCCTGTCTGACCTGTTCGAATATGTTATATCTACATCACTCAATCTAGTCTATATAGAATGACCAGGCTTAAGATATATATGATTTTGTATACAACTGGCAAAATCTGTTACTAGTGCTAAACTATTCCAGATTATAAATATTTTTATAATCTGTTTCTGTATGAGTTTTTGATTTTTATTCTTGATAATCTGTATAAAACTTGACGCATCGTGGGACGCTTTTATACGCGCTGTGTATTATAATTTATTTCTAATAATTGTTTCCTTGTATCATTAAGTATGTTATATTTTGTAATTGTGTAAAATATTTTGTACGTTTTCTTTATGTTTAATGTTTTCTTTCAGACTATGTCCGGTATAGCGAGCGCGCGCTTAGCCGAAGAGAGAAAAGCTTGGCGGAAGGACCATCCCTTTGTAAGGATACGATAGTTCGTATTCATTTTTTTCTACTCTTTGCCGTTTGTCTTATATTATTATTATGTTTTAGGGATTCGTGGCCAGGCCTATGAAAAATCCTGATGGATCATTAAATTTGATGACTTGGGAATGCGCTATTCCCGGAAAAAAGGGGGTTAGTACAATTTAAAATTAAGTTTAGTGGTTTATCTTTTATCTTACTACTAAGTTTGGTCTTTAGTTATTTATATTTTTATAAGCAACTTGAAAAAAAAGCAAATTTGAACATTATTATTGTTGGTATTAGTGAATTTATTACTCTAATATATAGTAAAATTGCATCAACTATCATAGAGATAGTAATATTTATAAAATTTAAATTATTAATGATTGACATTAATATTCAGTTAAATATTATTTTAGACACCTTGGGAAGGCGGTCTTTATAAACTGCGGATGATCTTCAAAGATGATTATCCCTCAAGTCCACCTAAATGCAAGTTTGAGCCTCCTCTATTCCATCCAAATGTGTATCCTTCTGGCACAGTTTGCTTATCACTTCTTGATGAAGAAAAAGATTGGCGTCCAGCTATAACCATAAAACAAATTCTGCTTGGTATTCAAGATCTGCTTAATGAACCTAATGTAAAAGATCCTGCTCAGGCTGAAGCATATACAATCTACTGGTAAGGAATTTTAAATATTTTTCATTAAGATATACTTGTTTTGTGATATTTTTTATTCCAAAAAAGTGTTTGTGAGTTCTAATTAGTAAATTATGTTATTAATATACATTTAAAAATCAATGTTTCTTTATAAGGAAAAAAATCAAAAAGTGCCTATTTTAATGCTTATTTTAACAGTTTCCTTTTTGTTTTACAGTCAAAATCGACTGGAATATGACAAGAGAGTAAGGGCACAGGCACGTGCAATGGCTGCAACAGAGTGATAATCTACATTCTTCAGTATCAATGGAATGAAAATGACCATCTTAGTTGCAGGGATTCAATCATCTTATTCTATTCAATAATTTTGGAATTAAAAAAGAAATATATTTAATTTTTACAACACCTGCTTCAAAGTTGGTCTCCCAAGGAGATTAGGTTAAGTAGTGTTTAAATGTTTACTGTCATAAAAAATAGTAAATAATTGAAACTTAACAAATTCCGACTCAATACTTTATTTGATGTAACATTTTAGCATCATGAATGTGTAAGTTTTCTATTTATTTGAACATTACATTGCAGTTATTGATGTGCACTCGTGTTTCTTTTAACAATACAATCTTTCGGTGGTAGATAGTAAAAGTTTGTTTTGTTCCAAATTTAGTGTCCACTAATTGAGCAGAAAGAATCTTCATTATTATTTTAATCTATTTTTGTATGTTTATATTAGTTTTAAACTACAATAAATAATTACCAAAAATATTTTTTTTATTGCATTGATAAAATGACTACATATTTATGTAGAGTGACAAATAAAAGGAATTGTTTCAATTTGGATAAAAATTTTCATGTTTACCCCCATTACTTTAACAAAACTGGCAATAAAAGAAAAATGTAAACAGATTTACAAGTTTTAAAAAAATGTTTTCTTATACATCCAACATCTAGATCCAAAGATCCTACAAGTCCATGTTTTAGGATTTTGGGAGGTACTTTATAGTATTCGCTAAATTTATTTTTGTCATCAATACATACAAATAAAATTGGAGTGTCTGTAATATTAAAATGACCGCTTTTTAAAAAATTTAATGAATGGCAAATATTCGGTTAATCACTGGAACAGCTGGACCGATTTGAACAAGACTTTTACTGACAGATAGCTAATATTTTAGGGAGTAACTTAGGCTTACTTTTATTTTAAATAGCACTTCAAAGTAAAGTGTGGTAAATTGCACCCGTACGAAGCCGAGATGGGTTGGCTATTTTTTAAATAAAATATTTTCTCATCCATGCAGTTGCATGTGGCAACACATTTTGTATATATTACAAATATATCAAGCACTAGCCGACCCGCCCACGCTTCGCTTCGGGTGTTTAAAATAAAATTATAATCCATATGGCTACATCAGGATGAATGTAGCGCAACCGAACCCAACCCCGGAACCCGAAGTCTGAACTATTACCCGAACTCGAACCCGGAACCCGGAACCAAACCCGACCCCGAACCCGAACCCGAACCCTAACCCTAACCCGAACCCGAACCCGAGACCGA
>JAOPUB010035223.1:0-10600 GCA_027564055.1 Neptis clinioides
CCAGTACTATAAACATTCTACCTGACGCTTGAATGAATATCGATTTTGTATCAAAATATAATTTTACATTTTGTGAGGAAAATTTTTTAATTAAATAGGTAATTTGTATAGTCTAAGAAATTGGTATGATACACATAATTTATTCTTTCATTTCTTTTGGAATAGAATGAAATTTCTTGGCCTGATGGATCTATTAACATTATTATTATTTTTTGTTCAAATTGTATAATTTTCTTCCTCATTATGACATATTTACGTGGATGTACTTAGGTGCATAAACTGAAAGAAGCAGATGAAGAGCCGGCGCCACGCTACTATACATGGCATAGGGAGAGCAAGCCGGTGGAAATGGTGCCGCCTTCCATAGCCTCGCCGGACAACATCGCAAAAGCCCAAGTTATTGTATCTAGGCTTGTTGCAACTGGAGGTAACTAGATATCAACATATTTAAGTCAGCATTATTTAAAAAAAACATTCTGTTGTAAATTTTAAAGTGTAAGTTTTTGGAATCAATCATAGGCTTATAAATAAAAATCTAAAATTATTTTAGGTACCAATATTTACGATGCGTTAAAGGTTGCCACTAACCATGTACATAAAACTAACTATGAGAAAAAAAGGGAGAATGTGACTACTACAGAAGTGAGCAACACTACTTCCGAGACATGTAAGTTGTCGGTTTCTTTATTTTGCTTCTTTACACTTGTTACTTTACATTTACACACTATTGATTAATAATAAAGTTCATTATAGCGAGACTATATCTTCAAACACAAGAATAAATCAATGTTAACCAAAACATAACAGAACAAAACCCATTATTAAAAGTGTTCATTTGTCTAGCTAAGACTTGGGATTGATTGGACCAATTTGCCTAATTTTACTTTTAAAAGATTTGTGGAATTCCAGAATTAATTTTAAAAAGTAAGAAGTGCTGTATTGATTGTAGTAAAATTTTCTGAAACACCTGAGCGAAATAAGGACGGCCAGCTAGTTTTCAAAATACCTAAGCAATTTTCAATTGTAAGCAATAAGGAGATTGAAATACTCGTTTAAAATCTTGGTCTTTGAACTTAACGCAAAATTTTAGATTACTACTTTGTTTTATAAGGTACATACAAAATCAGGTGCTGTAGAAACAACTGAATTTTCATTTAAAATTGTATATTATTATTAAACCACAGCCAGTGCAGGTGATCTGGAACCAATAATCATCTTCTTGACTGACGGCGATCCAACCGTGGGAGAGACCAGCACCTCACGAATTATTTCACACATGTCTGAAAATAACTCTGGAGAGAAGAAGGCTTCGCTTTATTGTCTCGCGTTTGGTAAATACTTATTATTTTTAAGTGTCTTCAGTATTTACATGCACAACTTACATTTTTGGAAAGGTTTTATTGCCAGTCCCCGATATTTAATTTTTATTATTTTTGGACGTATTACTTTAAAAAAATATTAAACAAAAAGTTCACCAGCAATTAGGGTTTAAACTGTTAATTTTACCCAATAATCAGAACAATTAGCTTAGTTGAAAGGTAAGAGTGGCTTCTCGTCTGTGATGTGATAATTGAGAAATGGACCCTGCGCCCTAACTACTGATCTATTGTCACTACCATTTTTTAATTAAATGGTCATTTTCTAAAATACGTTTACAGGTGAAGTGCAGATCGCACATTCCTTCGCAAGCTAGCACTCCGTAATGAAGGATTTATGCGACATATATATGAGGCAGCGGATGCAGAATTGCAACTGCGCGACTTCTACCGTCAGGTGTCTTCACCGCTGCTGTCCAAAATTCGCTTCGTGTACCCACCCGAACAGGTGACAAATGCGATACTTATTTACAATCGTGGAAATTCTTTTTTTTTTAGTTTCTAGTTTATCGAATTAGATATGTATTATGTACCCTACATAAATTTTTGTTTCAAAATTGACAGATAAAAGAAGGGTCCATAACTCGACATAAGTACAATACAATCTACGACGGCGGTGAAGTCATAGTAGCGGGCGAGTTGGCTCCAGGCGCCAATGACCTGGCCTCTACTGTGGAAGCCTTCTGCGCAGATCCCGATAGACATGGAAGGGTATGTTACTATATTTTAAACCATCCAAAGACCTAAAACAGGCATACAATTCAAATCATATAAAACAAATGAAGTACATTAAATATTCATAAAAAATACTACTTTTTGTTCCACAATTTCCCAAAAATCAAGGTCTCATTTTTTATATAGGACAACATAAAAATAGTTTTAGGGTTTTATAAACACATTTAACTCGTACGTATAAGTTTGTATATGTAAAATATATTTTGTGTTTAGAAGCGATACGAAATAAAGACTGCAGGATCACCGGTGCGCGTCAACGAGTACCTACCACTGGAACGCCTCTGGGCTTACCTTACCATTAAACAGCTCCTGGATGAACGCGAAACAGCAGAGAAGGCTGAAGATATTGATAAACGCGCGCTCGCAATTGCTCTAAAGGTAAATCCGGTCATATAACTAACACTTTGTTATTTTCAATTAAAATAATAATAAATTATTTTAATTTCTTAGTACTCTTTCGTGACTCCTCTGACGTCGTTGGTAGTTGTAAAACCCAATGCAACCAATGCTGTAAACGCTGAATCTGTGGATAATAATAATCAGAATGTTATGCCATGTAAGTACAATATATCATTACAATCCGTTGATTGCCCACTGCTGAGCCGGACCTTCTCTTTGGAATGAGAAGAGAGTTGGGCCATAGTTCACGTCCACGCTGGTCCAATGCGGTTTGGCAGAATCACGCATTTTTCTTACGCATCTTTCCGTATTGCAGGTTTGCTTATGATGTTTTTATTCACCGTTATAGCAAGTAATATTTAATTTCTTAAAACACACATAAGTCATAGATGTGTGCCTAAGATCGAATTCAAATCTCCCGAGTAATATCCCAAGTTTTAACCGCTGACCTGTCACTGCTTTCAATATAATATATACTTAATAATTAGTAAAAAAATATATCTTTAGATTATTGATTCCTAAAGTAGTCTAGATCGATTAATATTTAGTGGTCGGAACATCGAACGGAGCAATGAAAAGATTTTTTTTATGCTCACTCATGATCATGATCTTTGAGGTGAATTAGCTTAAATTAAAATAATAAATAATGGTACGGTCTATTCAAAAGTGAATAATAGAGAAGATTAAGGTATTTAGGATTTATAGTTTGAAACCTATATTATTTTGAATAAAATATGATTTAATATCAATGACGAGTATGATAATTCGTAATAATAAGTATATAACTTAGCAAATATCAACAGCCTTCAGCGTTCAACCTTACTTAATGGCGCGGCCTCCTCAGGCACCAAATGGAATATCATACCATATGGGTAAGTGATTAAGGAAGTTATTGAAATCACACTTGTAATTAACTAGTGCTTGGACCTTAAGTCCCCTAAAAATTTTCTGTCTTTATATTAAAAATACAAGATTATGTAGGTACTGTGTATACACATAGAACTATACATACGAGTATAAGAACACTTATCCGCCGCCGCATCTCATGTGCCGCAATTGGCAATCGGTAAGATTTGTAATTGATTAAGAATAAATCATGACATGAACGGCATTTAAACAATATATATACGTTCTGGTTTATCTTACCTGCCACAGCCGTCAACATGCCCCGGTCAAACATAATGAGATTTGCATCTGCTGATGCTGGCTGGGGTGGTGGGTGGCAAACAGGTGCAGCCAATCTAATGCCGAGTGAGATATTAAAATTATATTTCTAAGTATGGAAATTAGTGAGCTCCTATTATAATGGTAACAAACGGCAGTTGTGGGGGCTGCAGACAATTAGGGTTAAAAAAGCAGTTGCAGCATGTATATTGCAGTACACAATATTATCAAAAGTATAAATGCACGTGAGGTACGATTAGTTTTCTTGGTCGTCACATGGGCGACATTATTAGATTTTGCACGCGGGGGCAAAAACACCTAACGACGGGCCTGGGTAGAAGTAGTTCTATATCAAAGTGTAATAATTAGGGTAGCAATCTATTTTTGGAAAAATGTGGTAAATATCAACTATTTTATATTCATATCATAAAACTTTGATTTGGCCCTTCATATTAATTTATAATAATGCCATAATTTATTCATAATTCAATCAAACATTTTTAACAAAAAATTCAACTGACTTCGAACTTTAGAAATCGCACTAAAAAGTATAAAATTAACACACTAAAATAATTTAGAAGTCTTTATATATATATGGATCAAAAGTACATTCCCTTCATTCGTTTGTTGTTTATCTAAATTCCTTCCTAATTTCTAAGTAAAGTAAAAGTCAATGAAGCCGGAAGATCTAAGTATCTACCGCAAACATCCACGTGATAAGTGTTTTTTTTAATTTTTATTATAATAGTCGCTTAACTTTCTCTACCATAATAAATTATTGCTCTCTGTGATCTTCCTCTTCACTTTCAGTTCTCCAATTAATAAATTATGAAAGCAAATGCACGATACCCTTCTCAAAATATCGAAATCACTACACGTTTGTATATTACTTTGAGGAGAACCAGACTTTAACCATATTCTATCAAATGCAAAAAGAAACTGTCAATTCAGACTATAAATGACGAAGTTCTGAAGTAACAAACATAAAAAAAATACAGATAACCTAATAATAAAAGATGATAACCTCTTTTTTTGGAAGTCGGTTGCAAACAATTAAAATATGAGTAAGGTGATTCAACAAAACATTTTATAATCTTAGCTTTCTTTCAGAAAAATTGTTTCCTGTTAAGTGTGATTTTAATATAGTGATATTGAAAGTTAATATTATAAAACACTAAGAGGATCCGATTTCTTACAATTTAACTAATGACAATGTAAAAAAACTCCATGATAGTCTCATTTCATTGTTTTGTTCATTGTTCAATTCTCTTCCAATACTGGTGCAAATATAATGTTATGTTGTTTTTAATGTGATAATGTAAATTTGGTCTAAAATTGCATGATAAGAAAAAATACCAACATTGTTTATATATGGGATAAAATCATCATATTTCACAACATAATAACTAGTACAGTTGTTACGGCGGTGTTATGTGTGATTGATTCCGTTTCTGTATTGAGTAATAATTGTAGCGGTTTTCTCTGCTGGAGCTCCGGCGGTGGCATATCAGTTTGAGCCACCAGAGACAAACGGAGGTGAGGTGCAATTTGAAGCAGAATATGTTGACAATACTGATTATGGTGAGATGTCCGAACAGAGTTGATAATAGTTGACATAAAGAAGTAAACTGTTCCTTAAAGAAAAGCCACGGTGATGAAACAGAGTGTGACAATAAAATTTAAACAAACTTACCTATAACAAATTTTTATAATAACAGCCGTCGTAACACAAATTTTCAGGGACTTAATAACATCAGTTTTATGCATGTACTCGAATAAGATTTTGTAACAAACGTATGTTAACCATTACATTTATCATGGAAGTCACTGCACGGACCCGGTTTAGTCTCTCACCACATTTGGTAATAAACTTTATTATTTACTTAATTTTCAGCTTCACGTTTAATGTCTCCTAGCCTCATTCAGCATAGATATAGACCTATTGCTCTATCTGGTACGTATCATCCCGTTAACAGTAGCCCAGTCAATTTTCCTTATAATATCACAAAAAACTGCACCCGACCTATCTTTATGAATATAATTACGCAGAGGGAAAGTGGGATACTTGTTTTATTTTTTTATCCCCGAGTCAAATCTCTCAAGTAGGTGACTAATTTTAAAAAAACTTACAAACTATAGTAAAATGATCTTGAATTTAATTTTTTTAAACCTTTAGAAGATTTAATATTCATCGGACACTTTGTGTATCTACCAAGATTGCCTTTTCTGTTTTGGTAATAATTAAAAGAAAAGTAATTAAGGTTATATTTGCACCAATTGTTTAATTGTTAAATTTTTCTCTTTTTATAATCCTCGCAGATCATGGAACTCGTGATGAAAGTTTTATCCTTACGATTTTTTTGTTAAAGGTTCTTTCTTAGGTAATTAGTATATAAATCGATACATAAAAATAATATTAAAATAACAGTTTTTTACTAAGTTATTTTGGATGTACCTATCTATATACGGTACATATAACAAAACAGTTTTTTTTATTATTTTAGTCTGTCTTTCTATTTGTTCTGGCTAATCTCTGAAACGGTTGGACCGATGTGACGGGTATTTCATTGGGAGATAGCTGTTTTTATAAGGATTAACTTAGATTTCTTAAATTTTTTTTATAAATTTGCATATATCAGCCAATCAGGGGAAAATATCTCTGCGTTTAAATCTGTTGAGGTACTTCAGATTAATGGGTGGTAAATTGCACAAAGGACGGTTTAGTTAATTCTAATTCTGTATTTTTATTAAGGCACAAAACCAAAGGTAAAGTCAATTCTCTTCTTTTTCGCAATTTCGATATATCATAAATTTAAGAGCGATAAAAATATTAATAACAGCATCTTCACCAGCGTGTGCGTACGATTAATATACAAAGTAGACGCGTAATTTTTGTCTTCTGGATAAAGTCTCCCATAATATTTAAATTTTAATACATGGCAAAAATAAATAGCTTACTATTTCTACTTATAAAGTACATTATTTTTAATCATTTTTCTCAGGTTTCTCAATGAAACATTTATTAAAACTTTCTCAGATGATTCCTAGATAAATTGTGAATGCCATGAAATAGTTAAAGAAAAATTTTAGGATTTCAGTTCTCAAAATCAAGTACCCCCCTTTCCCATATATATACACGGAAAAAAACTTGAACGTGACTTTTCTTAAATATTTCAGCATTTTCCGACAGAATAGTTGGTGGACCTTATCAAACGCGGTGTAAGTATAATAATTGCAACAGTTTATTAATATAAGAAATGTTTTAAAGTCTAAAAATTTACGATTATCACGTTACATCCACAGATGGCGGAAGTATCGATGATTATGGTGCGTACTTTAAATATTTATACGATTATTAATAAATCGTTATTGTAAATTTGGATAAAATAATATTTTTATTTAATCTTACTACGACCTATTTAGTTAATTAAAGTAAACGAGAAATTATAGTAAAATGTATTTAGGCATAAATAGTAAACATATTCCCTTTTCCAAATTGTCACACTTTGTTTCAGCCACGTGGTTTGAACTACAGAAAAAATATTATATTTTAATTTTTAAAACTCTATGAGCTTATAAATTATAATTAATTGGTTCCAAAGCGTTTTAGAAATTACAAATCAAATGATTTCTTCATAATATAAGTATAAATTTACAATAGTTTGTTTAATGTTTATGCTTCATGTATATTTTCCTCTCGTACCTTTTCAAAATGCAAATGCATTTTTTTTTCAGACGATATTGATAGTTCAAGCTTAAGTCTTACACCAACCACTTTACGTCCCATATCTAGCACTACCATCTTATCTACCACTTCGCTGCCCTCAGAAGACGAGTATCATTTGAGTAGCTATAACTGGACCTTAAGTGTGCTTAATAAGGATGTAGGAACTCTCGAGTTTGTAGCCGGTGGTAAAAATGTTTCTCTGGAACTTTCAAAGGAATTAATCGTAAGTAATGTAACATTTGTATAAATGTTACTTTTACAAAACATAATTCAGCCGAAGAAAACATAATTATGACTGTTTCTATTCTAAGATTTAAGAGTTTTTAAAAGATTTTAAGGTTAAATGGCAACGCAAAAGAGCGGTAATTGGCCTACATTCTTTCTAACAATAGCTAGTGCCGCAGATACCAGTACCTTCTACGTTACATTTTGGTTACATACGAGTAATGGTAACCTCTAATTTAAAAGCGGTTAAAATTCATAGACGACACACAAATTGCAATATTTTATTAGAGAATGTAAAAAACTTTCAATTTATTCATAAATTAAAAAATAAATGCATGTCTTGTAAGAGAGATGGAAAGTTTTTTTATATATAAGAACGAGTTAGTGAAAGATTCTGTATCAGCGACCTCACTGTTTATGGAATAATGTAAAAAAATACTATCATTGTTACACAATTCTTATTGAATTAAATAATCTTAATTCGGCTGGATGAAGAAACAATACATTAAACATTATAATTTTTTCATGTAGCCACCGCGTGCAATTACTGATGAAGAGTGTGCAAACAGTTTAAACGCACCGAAGGACGCCCAGGGTCTGTGCGTGTACCTCACGCGATGCACCGCGGCTGTCAACATCGATGTCGACGTCTACCGCACCACTTACTGCTACGTCAATGACAAGTAAGTATACAGTGATTTTTTTTTCGTAGATGAGCTGGTTCTCAAAAAGAAATTATGCATGTAACTAGAGGGGAAAAGAAGAGGAGACTTAAAAATAAAATCGAATCCTAGTAATCGTATGTGACAATAGGCTTACACTCCGAAATAGTATTTTCAATAACATACTTGACAATAGAGTGATCTCACAATTTATTTATTTAATTGAATTATTTTGAATGGATATAATAAGTAAACTAGTAAAACGAAATGAGAGTAAGAATCTATCATCTATACATATAAATAAAAAATTAAATTTCGATCGAAATTAAATTTTATACGCATATAATATGTAATCTTAAATATCACATGACTTACTACTAACCCCAGAAAAAGATACAGTTCCAGTGGGATACAAGGTTACAATTCGTTTGTTCGATTGCGCTACACTCATCTTTTTGACTTTAAACACCTCAAGAGAAGCGTAGGCAGGTCGAATGTATGAATAAACTTTTTATTGCACACCAAAGTAACATAAAGTAAATTTATATGAAGCCAATGCAAAAGTCAAAGCGCATGTTTATATTTATTATCACTTGTAGTGATAAAATATATTGCTTATATTGTTTTAATATATTTTTACTTTTTAGATACGCTGGAGTTTGCTGTCCTAGAAATAATGTTGATTCACAAACATGATTGAAATCTTATATTGTTGTTATTTTTATATGTACTGTAACGGAAATGTGATATTATATTGAGATATATACATTGCAAATCTGATGTTTTCATATTTTCTATTGATAGTGTAGATAGTTTAATAAAATATAAAATCTTAAAAGTTGTTGAAATTGTAACTGATATAATAATCTAAGGTGGTACGTATAGTTAAGACTTTCAATTAAATATTTTATTAAACATTTTTACATAACAATGTCTCTTTTTTATATAACCTTTTATTATCAACTGATAATTATTGTTGAGAACTCCCGAAACAAATTTCCTAGTTCGGGAGTAGGGGTTCAAGTGCACTGCTAATATGAATATTTGAGCATCGCATTTGAACCATGATTTAAAATCAACCAAAATAGAGGGATTAATATATATTTATTTTTACTAGTAAAATAATTTTATACCTATCAATACATATAAATAAAATTCTAATGTCTGTAATTTTAAAATAAACGATTCTTACTAAGTGCATTTGAATGAATGTTGTTACGTACTATATACTGTACATAATATACCGATACAACATTTTTTTTTATTTTTGTCTGTCTATCTGTTTGTTCGCTAATCCCAGAAACGGCTGGAGTGACTTTAACGGAATTTTCACTGGCAGACAGCTAATAATATAAGGAGTAGCTCGAGCTGCATATCTTTTAGAAAAAAAATTAAGTTCTGCAAATACATGATGCACCTCAGTGAAGCGAGGGCGGTTTAGCTAATAATACATATATATAGGGGAAAGGAGGGATATTCGATCATCAATTTTGTTTTAGTGGTTTAATAAGAGAACCGAAAGACTTGTCTAGATTTTTCTTTTACTATATCAGTCAGAATTTATCCGGGAATCATTTGAGAAAATACCTATAACTTAAATTGAAAATTATACACATACTAGTAAAAATCGTTAAGTATGAAAATTGATCAGATTTTAATATTATTGGAGACTTGGTCAGTGGAATTAAGTCTAGGCCTATCATACAATCAATACTCTTTGCTTGCTTTAGAAGGAAAAATTAACAAATAGAGTAAAATCCTATCAAAATGTTGCTACTTTATTTAGTAGGTATGCCAGTGTATTTAGTTCATTTTTAAATCAGCGTCTACATCACACATGTTTTGTTCTGATGCTTAGTGCCGCATTCTGTTTGCCCCCTGCAAGCATGCCTTACGTACCTAAGTACTTATTTAGAAAAATGTATATATGTGTATATCTAATTTCGTAGCACATACAATTGACATGTCAGGAACATAATAAGGAAGATATAGTTGTATTTTTTGTGTTCATATTTTAGGGTAGGGGGGCTCGGAACGTTTTTGCCCCCAGCCTCCTTGAGGCGTACGCAAGCATAAATTTGATAAACATTTATACCCGCTAGCAGTCTTTTTTTTTTTTTTAATTATAATATGTTGTTTCACAATATTTAAAGTAGTTAATTCGGATAATATAAAACTATTTTATTCGCTAAAAGGGACCTCAATGTGGCTTCTGCGATTTGATACAGCCATCGACTAATTGAGGTCCCTGGTAGAGACGCGTTTGCTAACTTGAGCTGCACGCCAGCGCAATAAGAGCAGGCTTTTAAATT
>JAOPUB010035229.1:0-10598 GCA_027564055.1 Neptis clinioides
ATACTATACGGTAAAAACTGACGTAATGATTTTTGTTATTAATATAATGAATACTTCGTTCAATTTAAACAAACGAAAGGACGATGTAATCTACTATTTACGCCATCTGTTTTTAAATAGATGTCATCTGTCTGTCTGTTACACAATCATGAATTAGTTATATATAAACTACGTCGTCGTTGAGTAATTGTAAAATATATAAAAATGTGAAATGAAATCTTAATAATCGAGAAAAATTATAATATTATATTATAATAAAAATAAAATTAAAAACGTTAAATACTGAGCCATTAAACTACGGTTCGATATTTAAATAGACTGGGATTGTGTGAACATTTTTATAACGCCGTATCTCCAAAAGTGATTTTATTTTAATATCTAAAGTAAACAAGATGTATAAGGAACGGCTAAGAGCGAGTCAAATTAACGCAGCAAGTTCTTAATGATTGGGATAAATTGATTGTGCGTTGATTTATAAATTAAATTTTTTTAATCAGTCCAAGATATTGAAGATCTAAGTAATAAGTTTTTCTCACAAACGAGTTTTCTTCCAAAGGAGTTCTCAAATAGATAGTCCCTAGTAAGGGTTTTTTACTTAGATAGCCTTTGATTAAACATATTGGAAGTATTTGTATAAATCATAAGAATTTCAGTAGACTATTGATTCAGGATTCAAGATAAAGATGTGTTAGATTCAATATACACTATATAATTTGACTAACAAAAATTAAGCATTATTAAAAAAATTATAACAACACGGCTGAAGAAGGTTCTCAGCACGCTCGTTACTAAACTCAAAGAGAGTTTGCTTGAAAAATGTTTTAAGAAGTTTTGGAATAAAAAGTTCCATTAAAAACTGTGTAGCACTGAAAGTTGCCGGATCTCTTGTTACAGTTGTGTACATTGTTAAGTTTGCTAACTGTTAATATAGAGGGCTCTTGAATAGTGCTAATGAGCGTGGCCATTACAGCGTGCGTGTCTGGGGCTAAGGGGACATCTTTACGTAAGTATCTTTGGGTATTTTGCGTATCAAATGCTATTGTTGAATCTTTGTATGGACTAACAGTATTTATTATTGTTAGTCCATAAAAACGCACTGTTTTTAGCATATGTTTGTTTTACAATATAAATAATTTCTAGTGGGTCACACTTATCTTCTAGGGGTATAAAAATAGCCTATGATATATTCCCAGATCTATTAAGGATACATAATCATACATAAATCGTACATAAATCGATCAAGCCGTTTCGAAGGTAAACGATAACAAACATTGTGACATGAGATTTTTATATACTTTTTTATTTTTTTTTATTGTAAACAAGGGGCAAACGAGCTGACTTCCCACCTGATGGTAAGTGGCCATCGTCGTCCTTAGACACCACACATGCAAGATAGACACTTGTCAAGAGAAGTGCGTCTTGCTTGGCGATGTATTTCCAACTTGAAAAAAGGGGGAAAGAGAAATGAAGAGAAGAATGCTACGGTTTCGGTTGATCCTGAGTGCGAGCTTAGAAAATATCAAAACCATAACATCAACGGGATGGGAAGGGGAAGGGTAAGTCTGGCCCACATGCGGCTCGACTGGAACGTATCAGAGATACTTTGCGGCCGGATTCACATACTGGTGTTCGCTAGCCAGTCGGGGAACAGATCCTATACCTCCAATTTTTGTAACCAATATTGAAGTGTAACATTATTGAGGATCACATTTCTCCTTGTTAACTACTGGCTTAAATAAATGTTAAATATAAAAAAATATGTCGAGCTGTGAAAGCATGTTTGTATGTAGTTAAAGAGCTCTTGAAACCTTCCCCTGGATCTGAAGAATTCTAATTTGATAAATATGAATATTATCAATTGTAGTTGAAGTGTAATAAAGTGAAGCTCTGAAGTGCAATGTCGTTGTTACTATCTTTCTCTTGCGTAAGGTATTGCATACTACACTTGCGTAGTACACTAGATGTCGCTGATTGCTAAAATTAGCATAGACAAATATTGTAATAAAATTTTGTGTTATATCCTTGTGTACTAAGACCCTAAACAGCCTAAACAGAGAGTACAAAACATTTGGATAAACTAAAGTACCCTTACGAGACCTTTAGGTGCTTTGTTACAAAATCATGAGAGATGAGTTTTGTTGTTTTTAATCTCGGATGCGTAGTTCAAGTCGCTGTTAACATAGAGTGTCTACGTGATGATACTGCTGCTTGAGATAAGTACACTCAAAGTATGGACGTGTTAAGAGTGCTACAAACATATGACTAGACTGACAATGTTCCTGAAAATTATTAGATTGTTCTGTTGCTTTTGAATATATGAGGGTTCCGTATCTAAACTGTCGTCATTAAACCACCATTGTCGTTTAGACGTTGTAGGGAGTGTAGTGAACTAATATCGTAGTGTCGTAGTTAAGGTAGTCGTAAGACGAGTAGTCCTTAGGTCCACGTAAGTTATATTTATTATATAGTGTACTTAGTGTTCGGGCAGCGGATAGTGAGCGTTAAAACGACAAGGCACATCTAACCTTACACTGTGGTTGCAAGTCCAAGGCGCTGCCCGACTCTGTCTAAATTGCGAGTGTATACGTATTGCTGTACAGTAGTGGGTATCGTTCATCTCTCATTTACATCACATTTATTGACCGACCAAACTTCTAATTGGCCTCAAACAAAAGTTACAAGTACCGATGCCATAAAATCAGATCAAATGTTTTTTACTCTTCACAGGTTCGATATCATATACCCCTACGTAATTAAATTGAGACAGTGTGATATAAAATTTCATAGACATAATATTGTTTAATGTAGTTTATGTAAAGTTTGAATACACAGAATCAAAAATGTTGTAGCAATAACTTTTTTATCTAGCTTATTTATACTATGTGCCCTTGTAAACCTGCATCTGGGTTACAAGTCTCAATCACGCTTGCCAGATAGACAGACAATGAATTCAGACATTATGTATTTGTAAGCACATCAAAACCGTGAAATAATTGACGTTTTATTTTTGCGCATTATACAAAGTAAGTAAATTAAACAATCAGAATTTAATGATAACAAAACAAGAAACCAAAACATGTGCCGAGTAGCAAAAGTTAATTAAACACAATTTCTATAGCGCTTTCTGTTCTGCAAAAATTATTCTCGTACAATTCACTTTCGAAGTTAAACATTTACATTTCAACATTGTAATTGTGCGAAGGCATTCAGCGAAAAGTGCCAGATTTAATCATTAACAAATAATTCCCGGCTGTTTTCACGAAGAAACAAAGACGTTTTACATCAAAAGAGCTTTCGCAATTAACGATGTGAATATTACAAGTTTCATTGAAAGTCATAGCCAATGTATTACGCGTTAAACCGGATTTACCGAATCGTTATTAATTATTCGTTAATAAAAACCAATAAAATGAAAATTAAACCTTCGCAAGGGAAAATTCTTCTTGAATAGTTTTTTCGTGTATGAGGAACGTTTTGTTATGGACGCAGAGTGTCTTTAGTATATCGGTCCTACCATAGCAAATAAGGACCAAATTACCTATTTTTAATAATTAATAATAATATTTATTTAATAATAATTTTAATTTTATGTATATTTCCCTAAGATGTTTCACTATTAAAAAAAAAAAATAATTATGAGGTGACAAGTTCAACTAACTTTTCAATGCTTTTCTCACGTAGTACGGACGAGTTCTAACAGATGTCGCTACAGTTAACATGTATGAAAAGAAAATTTTGTACTTTCATCTTTTCGTTTATATACTACATTATTTTTTAAAATATAATTATAATAAACGATATATTTATGTTTATTGATTCTTATTATAATTACGTATAAAATCGGAGTTAACAGGAGTTGTGAGCATATCAGAAAAGCTTATTCTTTTAATTATTGCTTATTAAGTAAGTATTATTTTAAGAATCTGCACCTGGGTCAAAAGTTCCCACCCCAGCTGGAGTTCATATCTTTTTTGTTACTGAGATTTGACCTTAGTTTCACATAAATGGCACATCTTGAAAAGTATTGAACATTGTAAATTGCGTTTTCTTTAGAGAATGAATATAAAACGTATCCTTTAAAACAATATGTAAGAAGGAGGCTCCTGGGAAGTGATTCGAGTTCGACGTAACGAATGCCCTAAGGCGTGTTTTATCTCCTGAATAAAAGTATTGTATAGTTGCACGATCTAATGAAGCTACCTGAATATATACGTGGATGTGTTCCTTTGTTGTACGCTCTCAGAAAATCAAGTGGGGCTTGCCTCATCGCCTGCACAAAACAACAAGCTTAAACACTAGCGGGAATAATAGGGATTTTTCATCTAAATTTTAGCCTGTTTTATGGTGTTCTGGATGTTAAAGGAATTTTAAATTGAGGTATGAAATGTTAAGAGTTGCTTAATGCAATGCAATTAGTTGTTTTATGTGGATAAGTGTATGAGAAGCTTTGTTACTCACTTTGTTGTAGGTACCCAATCTTTGGGTCTATAATTCTTTAATTTAGGGATTTATTAAAGATCTTTATTAGAACCTAGTAAACGTAAGTAGGTCAATAAAAATAATAATTAATTTTTTTTCCATAAAATGTTTACTTTATTTTATTACGTATCTATTATGTACTTTTTAATGTGTACTTTTTTCATAAACATTTTTTTTAATTTATTTATTGTACACAATACACTCGTATTGAATTAATAATAAATTAATAAAAAGAACTAGAAACAGAAATAAGACAGAACAGAAAAAAACAGTGATGTACTTAACATTGATACATGCGCGATGAATTAATGTGCATAGACGGACTTATTCTACTTGGGAATCTCTACCAGTCATCCTTAGAATAACTGAGAGGAGAATTTATACATTATAGGCATATTTATTGCTAAGGACAAAAAAAAATTATGAGAATAAAATATTTTTATTTTTGGTAAAGCTTTATTCAATATTTAAATTATCAACATTTTTATACCCTTAAATAATAGTTATTGTTAGTATAAAAAAAGTGGTAATTGCTTAGAGACATATAAAACTTAAATAACTATATTATTGTACGAAAGAGGAAACATTTATTTCGAAAAGATAGAAAGTATTGGTAGTAAATCTATTTTGTTACTGTGCACTCAATTCAATAGCAAATATTTGTGAACGGCGGCTACTGATTGCGGCCCTAAAGTAGAAGCGGAAGGCTTTCAAGGAAATATAGCATAAAAATAATACTTTATAAGATGGTTGCCTAGAGTAAATAAACTTAGGATTTCAAAATAAAGATACGAGCGTCTGAACATTTCATATATTATGTTTTTACATACAGACTAATAGAAGTGAAATCGTGTAGGTAATAAGTGTCTAATAATAGTTTTGAATTTCGCTCACGGTGATACATCCACAGCGTTGGGTCTCTATGAAAATGATGGCTTTTAGAAAAAAGAATTTATATTATATTATATTAGAATTTTAGAAAAAGCAGTGTACCGATGATCCGATACCTTTTATATCGTTGTTTGTTAGTCTCTTTTACAAAGTAACTAAGTGACATTTTCAATCTTAGTGACTAATTAAATATTTCCTGCATATGTCAGTTATGTTATGT
Source organism: Neptis clinioides (assembly GCA_027564055.1). Classification (NCBI taxonomy): domain Eukaryota; kingdom Metazoa; phylum Arthropoda; class Insecta; order Lepidoptera; family Nymphalidae; genus Neptis; species Neptis clinioides. The sequence continues at coordinate 5,591 of JAOPUB010035229.1, forward strand.
TAATGACATAATCTAGCTAAAATTTAAATAAAATAATGAGTAGATAGACCTATTTTAATTATAAGCAAATAATCTTCAAGAAAACTTAGGCTCAAGGTAAGCAATTAGAATTTCCAGGTTTATTTAGCGGTTGGACGACGTCACCTCCACTAATTGCGTCTCATTTAAAATTTATGGCTCCTGCAATTAACCTACATTCATTTGCATCTTTTAATATATGCGTTGCTTATTGAAAACTTCTGCTTTTACTACATATATAAATTTTTAAATACATAACAAGTGGAGTAAGTACATACTGTAGTAGTGCAGTTAAAATTTAAAATATTAGAATTTTTAAACATTAAATACAACATACATAAATATTTCTCAATAAGTATGGGAGAAGAATTTGTTAAAAAACCGTTTTAGACGTTATTTCTTTCGCACGAATAGCAAAGACAAAGTGGTAAAGTTTAAATTCTGAAAGAACCTGTCTAAAACTATAAAATTATTAATTTCTCTGAACTCCTAGACTTTCGCGGTATACTTTAGTTATTCAGTTAAACAAACGAACACAACTCGGGTAATAATATTAGCTATGGCACAATTATCAATACAATGAAACACGGTATGTAATTTTACAATGCATCTACGATGAGGTGTCGCTGATATCCACTGGTCTATTAATTAAATTTTGTCTTTAATTCTCACATGCTAATAACAAACCACTCGTTTCTTAATTTATGGATCCACCAACATCAAAAGTAGCAAATTATTCCATGTATAAATGGGAATCCTGCAGTATTTTTGCCACATATACTTGAACGTAACAAAGCAATTTGTTGCCAATATTTTCTCGTAAATAACAATGAAACAATCCGACTGTTTTTCTAAGAATATGAAATTTTGGAAATTTCTTGGAATCTATTCGTCCATTGATCATAAGTTCTTTAAATGGTATTCGATGATATTTGTTTCTTTATTTATTTTCATATATGATGGATTGTGTACTATAAACTTTTATTTCATGCCAAGAGAACTAGATCATTTTATAGAAGAAATGTTATTTTACTTTACGGTATTAGCAGTAATGTCAAAGGTATTGACATATCTTCTAATGCATGGAAAAATAGCAGAAATATTGCAAGTATTGGATAGCGAAATGTTTCGTCCTGAAACGGAAAAAGGACTACGGATTATAGGGAAAGCAAAGAAATTCAATGTGAAATACTGGAAAATCGTAGCAATTGTGTCTTATTTCTCTAATTTGATTCATGTACTATCTCCTTTTGTGGCTCATTTATTTTTATCTGTACCACTAGTTTTGCCGGTTTGTAGTTATTCCTTTCTAAGTGAGGGCTTCAAAGACAAAATTATTTATCCGCTATATTTTTATCAAAGTATTGGGATACATGTAAATATGCTTTACAATTTGAATATAGACACTTTTTTCTTGGGTCTCATGATATTTGTAATTGCACAATTAGAAATTCTAGAAGAGAAATTGATACATGTTACTAAAACCCCTAAAACTGTAAATCTTAACCCTGGTAATAGTTTAATAAATGAAACGCATTACATTAAAGAACTTAATAAAGTTTTAATACATTATGATGAGGTTGGAAAGTAAGTTACTTAAATTACTAAGATGTATCTTTTATTGTTTTGCCCTGTATTGTAAATATATTTAAATTTCAGATTTTGCGCTCTGATTGAGGAAGTCTTCAGCGTGACCTTGTTTGTACAATTTAGTATGGCTTCATGTATTATTTGTGTTTGCCTGTTTAGATTTACCTTGGTTCGTATAAAATATTTAATTAGGATAACCTCTGCTAATATTTATTCATGATGATTAAATATATTTTCAGCCCGCTCCAATCCAGTACTATATGTTTTTGGCAAGTTATATTTTTGTCATGATGATTCAAATCATGGTACCAAGTTGGTTTGGAACTCGTATTATGACTAAGGTAAGGTATTCTGCGTAAACATTTTAAAGACAATAAATAAATCTAGCTATTTGCGAGTCAAACTCGTGCACCAAGTGTTCTGTATATAGATGCCAAGTTTCGTCTGACAAAAGATTCCCCACAAATGAGCGTTACTTTGATTTCGTTGAATTTGAACTGGATTAAGGAAATCCATGTCAGAGAAAAATTATAATAGGGGTACCCCTTTTTATTTGAGGTATGGAACCCTAAAAATAACAAAGCTTTTATGTCTAGAGTTGCCTATTATCTCAAGCAATTTACGACTGCGACTGGACGCCTCGATCGCGCCGCTTCAAGAGCACCATGAGACTCTTCATTGAAAGGGCTAATCGTCCACTCTCTATTACTGGATGGAAGATGTTCCCGCTATCACTTGTTACTTTTACATCTGTGAGTTCAAAGAAGCTTATTATAATATTTAAGAAAGCGTTAAACCTATTTTGAAAAGATTACAAGTACTTTCAATTTTATCATTATCTAATAAAAATGAATCGCAATATTTGTTGGTAAGCGCAAAACTTGAATACGGTAGGACCAATTCGGGTGATTTTTTTTCAATTTATTACTGGAATTCTAAGCAAGATTTGTACGAAGAGAAAAATTAGAAGAATTGCACGGAAAGAGGGTAAAAAGGGGTGCAAAGTTAGTATGCCTTTATAGGCAAAATGTTTATACTCTGTCGTTTTTGAAGTTATACGAATTAGAGTATAAAGTATTTTTTGAAAATGATTCCTTAAGCGCTTGAAATAAGGGTGCAAAGTTTGTATCCTCAGCGAAACGAGGGTGGGTCAGCTAGTGTTTAATAAAAATAAGTTTAAATATTTATTGTGTTAAAATTGTTACAGATAATGAATTCTGCATATTCGTTTTTTACTTTGCTACGACACATGCAGTCTCGAGAGAATTGAATATGAGATTACAGCACCATCATCAAAACCAACAAGTTATATTAACTAACACTAAAGTGATTTTTTGTTTTCATTTAGGGCACCATTAAAATTTATTTAAAAGATAAAAAAAAATAAATATTAAAAAATTCAAAGCTTTTGGTTAGTGTAAGTGTATGTATTTTCGAGTGTTTTGAAAAAGATTTACTAGCTAATATTGTAATAACAGCAACTACTTCTGTTGTTTCCGTACCCCACCTAGGTTTCAATTCAATTTCTCCTGCCTTGCCTGGAAGAGATCGCCTGAAGTGATAAGGCCGCCTGTTGTATATCTCTTACTTTTAATATTGATTTTTTTTGTATAAGTTCGGTGTACAATAAAGCATATTTAATTAATTCATTAGATGGATTTCAAAAAATACATACACAATTTAGTAATATTGTAACAGACATAAAAATCATGTAACAATCATTAATTAAATGTATGTACACACTCAATTAATACACTAAACTCGAAGAATTAGAATTATGAAAATAAAAACAGATATTCATCATTCATTTCTTTAATTGGCAAATAACAAAATAGGCTATAACGAAAGCTTGTGCAATTTAAAATATCTGCAATTTGTGTTGAAAAATATGTGCTTTAAAAGTGAATATAAGGCAAGCACGCTTGATATATGACTTGGAACAAATGTCACACAATAGTATCGGAGACAATAGCTGTACAACAGTTCATCTGTTAGCAGTGGCCGTAATAAGGCGTGTTCTCGAGAACAACGAAAAGGAAACAATGATTTTTCCCGGGACTAGATAAATAAGATGTTCGAACGTGACGAGGGTACCTTTACAGATTTTATGGAATCTTTTAGTGAGTATTGTCCTGGCCAAGGTCCATCTGATTCTCTTTGTTCAGCCTGAACACATTGTTAATGCAAAGGAATGACTGCGGTAGAGGAAATTTTGGTTCCAACCTTTGTTGGAAATTTTAGGTCAAGTTAAGAATTTTTATAACAAACTTTTCAAACACTATTGTAGAAATACACATTTATGTCGCTGATTTCCAATGTGGCCTCTATTGTACTTCCTACTTTCCTATTAGTTCCTATTAATCCTACTTACTCTTCTTCTACTAATATTATAAATGCGAAAGTTTGTGATGGATGGATGTTGTTACTCTTTCACGCAAAAACTACTGATCGGATATTGATGAAACTTTACAGTTCTAAAGCTTATACATCAGAATAAGACAATGTATGAAGAGATTGTATAATTTGGCCATAATATAACGATAAGTATCGAATAAGTCAGAAATTTACAGCTACCTTACGACAACTTTTTTTTATCAAAAACCACTCGAGCAAAGCTTTACAGAAAACAGGATTTACGAGAATATGGTAACAGCATCAAAAGTAACATGTCTTCGTCATATATTAATCATAATTTTATATTAATTTAAATCTATTATACATATAACATGACAAATCTAAGGGTCAACTAACTTTGGAAACATACCATCCAGTGGATGACCCAATCCCGGACCCCCAACCCCTTCGTCAGATATATCTTGAGTTTTTATCGCGAGGGACTTTTAAAACACTCCATTTAATTTAATTATTCAAGGTTTCAAAATCGTGAATCATAATAAATTCAATTTTCGGGGAATTGCTTGTTTAAAACAAAAGGGTTGGTATCACTGATTATTATGACTAGTTTATACACTAATTAACCCGCCCTGGCTTTGCTTGAGTGCAATTTACCACATACAGTTATTGGATTTATCAAAAAAACATTTTTTTTTTATTAAATTGTTGCTAAATCAAAATATTTAGGCTTTTGCAACTGTAAATATATTTTATCAATATCCCGCAGGAACTTTGATTTTTTCCGAGTTAAGAAGCAGTCCATCTTTTTATCCAGGTTATAAAGTATATGTGTGCCAAATTTCATTAAAATCTGTACAGCCGGTTTCGCATAATTAAATAACAAACATACAAACTTCCACATTTATAATATTAGTACGATTTTTTTAGGAACTCTTTTTGATTAGCTTTAAGACTTTCTATCGTAGTATAAGTGTAAATATACAAGATTTAGTGCAATGTAGCTGAAGCTAATGAGCAGGGCAATAAGAGGGTCATTGACGATTTT
>JAOPUB010035239.1:0-10594 GCA_027564055.1 Neptis clinioides
AAATGTTATTATGCAATAAGTGAATATTTGACATAATTTGATTATTACTTAAAATAGTTTTAAGTTTAATTCATTGAATTTTTATATTGATCATTATTTAAACATTTTATGATATTATATTATAATTTGATTTAATGATAAATTAGATATTTGTACATAAAGATTATTAAATGAAATGATATTGTTACCATGTTGCATGCCTGAGAGCCTGTGAAGGCGAAACTACTGCTCATAATTCTTGTACCATCTATAAACTGTGTTTTTATGCAATAAATAAATTTGAATTTGAATTTAAAAAATAGTCTATTATTTTGTTCTTACATCTAACAAAATCCTTTGAAGTTTATAAGCATCAGTAGCACAGTAGATCAGTCAATTCATAACTCAAGCTTACTTGGGAACGTTATAATAATAGTAGAAATTAGTAATCCAAACTGCTAGTATTGTTTAAAAAAAATAAGCATTTCAAAGGAGTTCTATAACAAATACTGTGACACGAGATTTTTATATACGGGATAAAAAAAATTCTATGAAAATAATTCACTACTAGCCATTCTATTGTTATATTTATATCTGAAATTATAAATTAATGATAAATTAGCAATGGCATTAGCACCTGATCAAACACCATAATTTTATAGTGTCATATATCAGAACAGGGCAATGTCAATTAGAGGGTTTGGTACTTATTGACAGTTTTGAAAGGCTAGCTGGGAACGCACCCTGTACTATATTCGCACGAGAGTGAACTGTTCATTAACTATTTTATGCCTCTAAAATCTTAATAATTACAAAGAATTTTCATTTACAATCATGTTTTGGTTTTATTATAGTTCATAATAGTTGCACAACAGTACTATGCCATATATTTTTACGTTTTTCCTATAAAAGTCCAAAATTTCTGCAACAAACTTTTGCAGAATCACCAAGCTCCAGAGAATTGCCTTTGTTGAAATAAATCGTGTGTAGAATTAAAATACTGTTATAAATTTAAAATTAATGTCATAAATGACAGGGGAATGAGAGAGCCATTTAGACAGAGTCGAGCAGCGGCTTGAACTTGCGACCACGGTGTAAGGTTAGAAACGCTTCCGTTCCGCTGCTCGAACACTAACTACACCTTAACCACGATATTGTGATATTGGTTCAACACACTCACTACGCAAAATCACTAACGTGACTGTCTTTGATCTGTCATACCAAAGGTACTGTTTAAGCGTAGGCGTACTTGAAATAATAAAAAAAGGAACTAACCGCGAATACTAATTTAAATTTCTTCTTTTAACATGAATTTCTATTTATTTCTTTTAAATATTTTAATGTTAAACTTCCTATGATCCTCAGAGCCTGTTTAAAATGTTAGTTGTTGCAGTTGTCGCTGAGTCGCTCGTGCGAATATAGTTTAAGAATGTAATACCAGTAATGAGGGGTTATCAGTTTTCATGACGACGTGGCACGATAGGGTCGATGGTGTGTATGGCCTGTACTACGAGATAATACTTATTAGCAATATTGCACTGCTAGTAATTGCTATCGCTAATGTAATTTTGTTTTATAATCACATAATTGCAGTGTAATCTCTGATAGCGACACTGATTAGCTGGAGTAGTTTCATGCGTTATTAAGGGTTGCTGTAAATAGAAAGTAGCCATCAATCATTTGGACATTTTGAAAAATTTATCTATCTACAAGTATATTATCTTTAATCTTCGACGAAAATATTGTAGTTATATGATTGACTTTTGCATTATTGCTCCCAATGAAATAAATCAGTCAAAAATAAGCAAGGACCGAATTCGATCCCAAACACGGACACACAATATAACAGTGAAGGAAACTTCACTCCTGAGAGTTCTCAAAGGTGTGTGAAGTCTGCCAATCCGAACTGGGCCAACGTGGCGGACTATGGCCCAACCCCCTCCCCGTTTTAAGATGAGTCCCGGCTTAGCAATGAGCCATCAAGGGCTTGTGACCATGATGGTGAAATAAATCGCTTCAGATGAGGTTTTCTGTTTATTAACATAACATTCTCTTTCTTAGATGACACGAAGTTTTTATCCTAAAAGTTAACGATCTTCCTGAATTTATAGAAAGGAAGGATGTAATTTAAATTCAACAGCTACGGTATTAAAATACTCTTTTCTATCTCTATCTCTTTCTTCTTCTGGACTATTTTATTCTTTCATCACATTCAAGACCTATTTAAGGGAGATAAAGAGTAATTTCATTCAATTTTAGCAAGTATAGAGAAATATCTACAAACGTTCGTAGTAGTGGTGATTTGTATAATGTAGAATTGCGCAAACAAAGGAGGAAACCAGCGGCGAAGTCCCACACCAGTAATTGTCGTGTTATTGTTGGAACTGCGTTATTATTTACCACGTACTGCGAATACTTCGTCTGGCTTTAATAAAGCTTATCCTGGATAAAGTGTTTTCCTTGCTGGTATATATAGAGTTGCAAGTTTAGTATTACTTGTTTAGTTTATGATTATAGCATTATTCAAAGCGTCAGTAGCTGTGGACTACACTGATATGGCCCACTCCTAATACGAGCATTCCAGCTTATTTGGAGGGGAGAACAAGACTACCAGTGACTTGCAAACCAAACTGCTAGTGATCTTTTAAAAGAAAGTATACGATTTTAGACATCTTACTAAAGTATGTTGAAATGTTAATCACACAACAGCTGAACAGAGTTTGATGAATTTTTGCACCCACATACCTTATAACATAATTTAACACTTAGCCTATTATTATCCCGAATAAAAATAAAAATTTATTTCTTGCGGGATTAAAAACAGATTTTCATTAAAAGTCATACATTATGGTTTTATCAATTTTATAATTTTGTCCTGTTACAAAAGTCTATTGATCATTCCATAAAGAGGGAGGTAGAAGGAAGGTTTTAAATACATAAACCATATAGAGTCAATATTTCTACAGTTCTAAAAATCCTATGCTAGAAGTCAAAAGACCAAATATCTGTCAGACTCACCATCTTCTCAACAAGCAGGTATTCGTAACCAACTATTGATTTACAAAATATTAAAGTTCATAAATATGTAGAACATGGTACTTAGAGTAACTATATTATATAAAATCCCCAGGTCCAGGCCAGCAGACCAGCCCAGGTCAAGCCAGACTAATGTATTAATTTATCAGGGGAGACCAAGAATACTAGTAGTTTGTAATCCAAATAGCACTTTAGACATAGCAGCAGGATTATATGCATGTAAACTCCCACTTCCATAGCTCCAATATTAAATTGACCTTACATTTAAGTAACCTGATGAATATATCAAAGACTCACTTGATCCTTAAAAGAGGATGCAATTAAAGGGTCCATTAATTATGATTAGAATATAAAATTAAACACGTTACTGTAATAAAAGGGAGCGCATTAGATAATTATATTTAACGAAGTTTATACAGTTAATATAGATATTTATGGTATTACCCGTATCCTTCATAATTTCAAGTTTAGTTATAGAGAGGTCTAGATCAGTAGTTCTTAATATGTTTAATTATCCAAACACCGTGTCGGTTATAATAGCAACAAGAAAATGAGGAAATTTACTCATTCACATTAAAGAATTGTAAAGCGCTTTTTTATCAACTATATTACACCTCTTATGGTCGAATTTAATTATTAATCTCAATTAAAAATCTTTGGATTACGGATTAAAAATAGATTTTTAAATTTGATTGACTTGGCTGATATAAATAATATATCTTAAACCATAACCCAAACAATAAGGATTGATATTTGTTATTAATTTCGGACGTGAATCTAACTTGAATAATAATAAATAGTTTTCTTCGTACGTACAAACCTAGAAAAAACTGAATAATCAGTATTTAATCAAACAATATATTTTCTGCACTTGAGAAATTTTATGAATATAACAAAGACATCTTCTATCCCTCTTATATTGTAGTTTTTTGAATAAATTAGCTCATTTTCGATACTACAAGAAATGATACCGTAAAAATAGAAGGATTCCTTCGTCAGCAGTAAAGTAGAGGACGATATATAGAAGTATTCTGTATTCATGCTTTGGCGTAGACTATCTGTGTCACCGACTAGAACCATTCATTTGATCGACGGCATACAATTTCATACAAAGACCGTGCTCCTAGTTGATCTAGATGGAAAAGGTTTTTTTTTCTTATTGTTTACGTTTTTTTTTATATAGGATCGAAACAATAAACGGAACAATTATTCATAAGTGGATGTGTTTTAATATGACGAATAAATTCACACTACAGACTACTTTAGACTCTAAACATATTTTTGTACAAATTGTACTAATAAACATAAATTTGTATAAACGAGATTAATACCTTCTTTAAATCGTTGATTCCTAAAGACCTCCCAGATTATGATATTGCCAGTGTTCGCCGTGAGGGAAAAAAGGGTTTATAAGATTATTAATAGTAAACAGGAGATGCAATAAATGAATAATAGACAAACAGAATTAGTTTCTAATTTATAATACCCATGGTCACGTCATAAATTTCTTTAGTACAAACTTAATTTTTTTTTTGTCTGTTAAAATTTTAATAATTAGTTACAAATATGAAAATCTAAGTGAGAAGTATGCAATAAATAAACTCAAATATATATTGTTATTGCTATTCAATTGAACTGTTGAATGTTCTTGTACTTAAATTATTTATAACTAATCGATTTGCCCCGGCTTCGGGTGAGTGCAGTGCTACATATAATATTTAGAAGATTTATCAAAGAAAGATTTGATTTTCAATATAATGTTGCTAAATAAAAATATTTATTCGCCTACAACAATAAACATATTTTATCATCATCCTGTGGGAACTCTGAATTTTTCGGGGATAAATATTAGCCTATATGTTAATCTATATTATAAATTTCATTAAAATCTATTTAACCGTTGTCGCGTGATAAACTTACAAACATTCAAATATCTAAACATACAATCTTTCATATTTATAATATTACTAGTCGATCCAAGCGACTTCATTCGCATAATGCTCCGGTCCTATGAGTCGTAGCGTGATGTTTTATAACCAATAGCCATTCTCGATAAATGAGCTATCAAACACAAAAAGAATTGCTCAAATCAAACCAGTAGTTCCTGACATTAGCGTGTTCAACCAAACAAACTCTTCAGCTTTATAATAATAGTATAGATATATAAGTAAGATTATTAATTAATAATTATTAAATTTGAAAAAAGATTAAACACTTAATTTGCAAAAACTACATAAAATTCTTTAAATGTTTTTGTTAACTATATCTGATACATTGGAAATTGAATCGATGAAACACGTTCAATAGTTTTAGTGTTCCTCTTTTCAACACCAAAGCAAAGCAAGATCTTCCATCTAAATAATAAAATAGTCTTCCTATCCAAAAGTCCGTTCTATTGTGTAATTTTTAACATTTAACAGAAAGAAGAAAAAGTATAACGGCATATGGTACACGAAGTAACCTAAATTCGTTTTTAGAGTCCATTGTTTTTGAAGGTTTTATGAACGTAAAGAGGTCAGGAAAAAAGTTTTTGTCTTTTATTTGTAAAACAAGCTTGTGCATACTTTCTATTCTGAAATGGATCTTGGTTATTCGTTTTCTCTTCATCGTTTATAGAGAATAGGACATACAACAATAAAAAAAAGAGTTATTTATCTCATGAATATATTTTTTCATTCGCATCATTCAAACATTCCAATTTATAAATAATTTTAAACAAAAAATTGAACTGACTTTCAACTCTAGACAATGCACTAAAAAGTAAAAAATAAACACACTAAAATAGGTAATTTATAATTTGGCGTAACTTTTGAGGAGTTCTCTCGATTCCTCCAGGATCCCATCAGAAATGAGTTTGGAAAAAAATGCAACCATATCCTACAAAATTTCCAATCCGGTTCATAAAAAACGAATTAATAAACTCTTTTTTTTTGAAAATCGGTTGTGAATATGAAAATTATATTATATATCATGTTGGGGTTGCCACCCTCAAGTTATTTTAAAAAAATATTTTAATTTTAATTGTTATATTATGTAACTTTCTTCGCTATACGAAATCTTGTATTTTTGTGGTAAAAGCTGAAAAAAATTTACATAGTAGAATTTTTTTAAATTAATTTTTATTAATGAACTAACTTTACAGTGTAAAAGCAAGAAATATATCAAAGTAGTCGTAGTTATATATATCTATATTTATATTGACTGAAACGATTAAAATTTAAGAAATAGATGGCGTTGGTTCAGTTTTTGAAAATCAAAATCAAATAATCTAACATTCCATATCAAAGCATTATAATTTATTGTAAAAAATACAAATTCTTATCTATACTAATATTATAAAGCTGTTTGTTTGAACGCGCTAATCACGGGAACGGTGATTTTTGTCGGATAGTAGAAGGCTATATAACATTACATTGCGACCCATAGGAGTTGAGCAACACGCGGATAAAATCGCGGCTCGGCTTGTATTTAAATAAATTTCATAAAATTTTTACCTAAAGTAACTATTATTAATCGTCAGTAGAAAATTATTAGTGGCATAAAATAAAAAATATGATTACTCACCGAAGCGAGTGCTAGTGCGAGTGATAGTCTAAGAGGAGACAATGACCGTGATTAATAACAAATGCACATTGTCTGTACGTGGGGCGTGTAATTACCCGCGCCCAGCGCCCAGCGCACAGCGCCCTCTACGCCGTCTGTCATTTATATACAGATTGCTTATTCTATTAACTATACAATGGCATAATAAATTGATTATTTTGTGCATATTTTATACTTGTATGCGATACATAAAGATATTAGCTGTTATTATGAGACATGGTAGATCTTTTAAAGAATCCAATACAAAAATCTGTCTTTACGATAGCCTTGTTCGCAGCCATTTAGAATACTGTAGGAATTACTGAAAGATGTGCAAAATCTTAAAAAATCAATTTGTAATTTGATTGAATGTTGAATAAAAGAAAAAAAAACAAAGATTTTTTAGTTCATAATTTTTAATCTATAATTACTAAAAGTTGTGCAAAAATCTTTAAAAAATAATTTTCAATATGTAATTAAAAACTATAATAGTAGCATACCAAGCTACATAACATTGTGTAAAACAATAAAGTTATTCACCATTTCCTTTTTAATTTTCCGTACCGTAAATGTTTTTTTAATGTAAATAAGAAAATAACCAATAAACTATGACGTATTAGCATTTATAGCTGCACAGTTTTTGTCGAGGTGAACGTACTTATTGTTGACGGAAACAAAGATAAAATTTGAATTTCATTCAGCAGATGTGGATTATAATCCCAAATTGAGTTACTTTCTAACATATTTATGTTGGCGCCATTGTTTGGCGGCAAAGTCGACACTTCAAACATTTTGACAGCTATAAATAACTTGTTTGTTTATTTTATTAATATAATCTTTGGAAAGATTACTTTTAATCCATTGACGAATATTTTTGTAAAACATAAATTTAAAAAACGCTATAATATATAAACAGAAGGAAAGGCACAAGATTAAAATTTAAAAAAATTTGGAATTACCTTAAAGGGATAAATAAGAAAATGAAATAATAAATATTATTGAATAAAATTTATAGACACCGATTTATTGAGCCAATTAATGGCTGAAATTAATAATCAGTCTCAATCCCAAATCTATGGATTATGCATTAGAAATGAATTGTAAATTTAAATTTGAAATCTATTTCCGATTAGTTATTCAGAGATTTTGGATTACAGATTAGAAAATCGATTCGAAATTTCGGATTCTATTTTCCATCCACAATCCATAGTTTTAAATATAATATCTGCCCTGAAGAGATTTTCAGAGAATTTAAAGGTTACATTATTTTGATTATTCAGGGTTGCTTTTAATGTATATATTGTGATTTTAGGGAGAATTACTATTGAGAGTTGGTAACACTAGTTCTATATATTTCAAATATCTAATTCTATAACAGTTAAGAAAATACGTTTTATTTTGTTTTTATATGAATAAAATAAATGAATAAATAATAAAATATGAATTATATTTGAAAGCACTTAGTTATACTCTTCGCAGATGTTACGAATCTGAGGTTGTTGACCCGCAATAAAATACCAGTACAATTGGCCTGAGACTTTCAGGTACAAAATTCGCTAACTTTTTAACTGCTTTCCACATTAAAACAGTTAACGTAATTTAATTTTTTTGTTAATTCTCGTAATAAAGCTTCATAAAGCGGAATTGGTTTGTTTTAATTACTTCATTACATTAATTGAGTATTGTGATGTGTTTGAAAGTGCTAAAGAGATGTGCGAGGATGTGTACCGAAGGATGTGTTCGTTCGTTTCATTTTTTTATTGTAAATAAGGGGCAAACGAGCTGACGGCCCACCTGGTGGTAAGTGGCCACCGTAGCCCTTGGACTCCGCATATGCAAGATAGACACTTGTCATGACAAATGCGTCTTGCCTGGAGATGCGTTATCACCTTGAAGGAAGGTGGGGAGGGGAACAAAGAGAAGAATGCTAAGGTTTCGGTTGATCCTAAGTGCGAGCTTATAATCCACTAAAACCATAACATCAACGGGATGGGAAGGGGAATGGTAAGCCTTGCCCACATACGACTCGAATGGAACATGACAGAGACACTTTGCAGCAGGATTTGCATGCTGGTGGTCACAAGCCACTCGGGGAACAGAACCCCTACCACCAAGATTACTTACAAAATGCTCAACCAGTGGCAGAGGGGAATCGTATTGTCCACACAAGTTTGATAAGATTGCTTAATTAATACAATTTAAATTGTTATGAATCCTTGTACATCACTGATGGATATGTAGCAATTGTATTAGAAAACTAAACTTACTACTATGATGTGATTACCAAAGCCCTATATTACAGAACCCTTTCCAGGCCTTCTAGGAAGTAAATGCAAAATTAGTACATAACAGCTTGTACCTCTTTTCCTTGGTTTCCACTTGTACTCCATGCTTTATTGATCCACTTTTTAGGATCAAAATCATTATCTCCAAAAGATTTTAATTCCTGTAACAATGCAGTGAAAATATAGTGGTTAAGATTTTGGGCCGACTTGGAAGGTCCAAGTCCTATCCTTGGTAAACACAATAAGTTTTCTGAACACCATAAAAAAAGTGGACTCTGGAGAGTTCATAATGTTCTCAGTTCCAAGAGACCTATAGCTCTAGCTCAGCAAGGAGATTGATGGATTAAGACGATCATAATGACCACATATCTCATGTTCATTTATCTCCTGACTTTTGTTGTAATCCATCCGTATTAAAGTTTTAATGTGTGTGACCGATGAAATATTAAAATACCCTCTTTAGTATCGAATACTCTCCCTCGTTGATTAGATTTTCTCCGACATATACAATACAAAATACCCACTCTAACCAACCAAAACTAGATCGTAAAATCATCCATACAGTAGTAGTTTTTGAGATTATTGCGAACAGACAGACACGGCGTGAACCTTTATTTCATAATACGTAGTGGTTATTATTATAGAAGATATTCTAAACACAGTACATGAATATAAAAGTTAATATATAAAAAAATTACTTTAGTTATAAAACATTTAATTAACAATAACCCAATAATTTAAACAAAATAAGGAAATTTAATTTCTAGCCTTTAAAATTATCTTTTTCAAGGCGAATAGTCCTCATAGTTTCTATGGGATCACTTTTCTTTGCGTGACTCATAACCGACGGTTCTGTTACTCTCATGAACGGGTTGTATAGCTTTTCTTCAGAAATTGTTGATGGTACCTGAAAAGAAATTAATAAACTTAATTCATAACCTTCTCTTTGTACTTTTTAGAAGGGCGCGCGGGGCCATAGCAGTTCGTCACAGGCGATTAGTTCTTATGTGAAATTTCAGTGTCCGCGCGTCTGCTAATTGTCAAAATAGCAAACATCACGGATGTGGACAAAGCGCAAACGCTTTCAACCCTCTCAAAAAGCAAAGCATAACAGCTTTCAGTTCCAACCGTAAAATCTTTCAACGGTTCAGTAAGAACAAAGCAACAATGGTTTCAATGTTTAGTTTTAACAAAGTATGCTTTCAGTTCACTAATAAAACGTTAATATGATCAAAAATTTCCAACTGCAAATATCAAAAACTCAACGTTTTTTATTACTGAAAGTGCTGATCGACCTCATGTAAAGTGAAGGTCAACTAGGTACTTACAGTAGGTTTCTTCTCCTCTCTTTGTTTTACTGACCACTCAATTTTCTTCTTAACTTCCTCGTTATCAGGTTCCACATGAACTGCAAACTTTAAATTTTGCAAGCTGTACTCGTGACCACAGAACACCTTGGTCTGGTCTGGTAGACTTCCAAGGATTTCAATAAGAGCTTTGTGCATTTGTTCTGCTGTACCTTCAAAAAATCTGCCACAACCACCTAAGAATAATGTATCACCTGCAACAAATTTAATCAATTATAGATATAGTTTTGAATATACATTCAAGGGTTTTATAATCAGGAGCCTGGGTCACATGGTAGAAGATTTACAAGGTGCAAGGAAGTTTGTTTTTATATAAAAGAAAAAAGACAACAAATATTGCCAAAA
>JAOPUB010035250.1:0-10592 GCA_027564055.1 Neptis clinioides
CCGATCTAACTCAGAATGCGCAATGTTCCCCCACTATTTTTTCACACGTAAAGTTATATGGCGATTGCTTATTACCTTACTTACTTACTTACCTTTTATTTGGGTGCAATCGTGCAATGCACCTTTCTATATAATTTAGAAATGCATAAGCACGTACATACTACCAGATTAGAATACTATACTTGCGGTATGAAAATATTATTTTTGAAAAATCGAAAATCTTAACATTCATTAGAAAGTTGCGTTAATCCTACTGAGTACTTAGGATTGTTTATGATTGGATATGTGATGCATTATAATTTTCCTAATAATTTTAGGCACATAATATACATAATTTAGTTTATGCAATATTTTTTTGGTAACTTCTACTTTTAAATTAAGAAATAAAATTATATTATTTAAAGTTGATTAGTAGACAACAACAGAAAAATATATTTTTAAATAAAAGAACCGGTTATGAATCAATAAACTTTATTTCATAGCTATTCTTAAATACATTAGACATTTGGTAAATGGAAAATAATATAAACTATTTGTTTAATAAAATAAATAGTTTCATTGATTTAAGGGAAGTACTTATAAAATAAAGTAAATTATAATTTTTTTTAAATAAAATAGAAATCTATAAGTACTCGCTTTTGTTACGTTTTTCTCCCTTATTTGATGGCTGGTAAAGTTTTTTCTATAAATGCTTTCATGTCCTTGAGTTCTGCTTCTGAAGAACTATGTGTTAGGCCCTGGTAGGTATTAAATTCAACGTTTTTCATGAATGTTTTTAAGAACGAAGCCGTCATTTGTCCCCACTTGAACGGCACCACTGGATCACAATCTCCATGTGCTTGGAAAATCTGGAATTAGGTACATAATCCCATGAATAAAGCACCACCAAATAAAAAAGCAACATAAAATTTTGATAAAAATAATATAAATTTCTTTTCAACACGAATTATTGGGACAATGACATTTCGTTTTACTTCAGTTGGCTAATATTAAAAAAAACTATGTTTGAATTTATTTGGATATAGTCTAATCATGACATTCAACAGGCACGTCGTCTGCGTCACATAAGAGAGTTGGCCAATGAGCACATATACTACAAATGTGAAGTTGAAACTTTCTTTGTTTTATCGACTTTTTGTAGCGCACGCAACAGAAACTCTAACATAATATTGTTTGCTGTTTCTATAAGAACACTGCAACGTATGCCTCGCTCCCTTTATTAGTAAATAGGATAGCAAGGAATTGTCCAATAGCACCTTCAGATTCTGAGATTCAAACTGCTTAGTTTTATATTATAAGTACAGATTATTCTTATTAAAACTTATCCGAAGCAAATATTCTACAGCTATGTTACTCCTTGCTATTGTTTAATACTTCTGGTTGTTATTGAAATGCAAATTAAATTTAAATTCAAGTTGAATTTACCATAATAGGTCACATATGAATAAATCAAAGCAATTAAATATTCCTATGATGAAAAATAATTAAAAACTTAAAGATTATAAAACATATTAACATTTATCTAAAAAAAAATAATGCTAATCAATATGTTTCCTAAATAAATTCGGCTAAGAAGTAGTTATCTGGCATTGTATATGGTATTCGACACAATCGTATGTGATTCATGTGGAAAATAGGTTTAATTAAAGGGAATGCATGAATGACATGCTCAAATTAAAAACCTTATTCTTCATAAAAATACCATAGGTTTTCTACCTCTAATAAAATGGAGATTTTCAATCTTCCATTTCCAATCTATTTTACCAGAGATCCGAGATGTTTTTCTCATAAATCTAAGGAAAGATTATATATAAGTGGTAAATTGCACCCGAGCGAAGACGGAGCCGGCGAATTAATAAAAACTATAATTATTCACAAAGCATTTTAAATTAGGCTATAAATAATTGTTTATCTTCTCAAACAGTTTAAAAGTTTTCAGCTACAGTTTGTTACAGTAGCTTATATGCTAACAGCATCTTTGAATTACAAATTAAAACTTTTATCACATTAATAAAACATCAATATTTGTATGTAAATTCAGTAAGGCCGCTATTAACATGGATTACTATTATACATGCAGCTTGCTACCGAAGTTCGCTACGGAATTGTAAAATTATTTTTTATATTAAAATATTATCTTCCTACTCGTTGGGAGTTTTAACAAAATGTAACTTTAAACAATTAAGCAATAGTCTTGTAATCTCTATTTAGTGGTCATTTTTATAAAGTTTTTTTTTTTTCATTCAATTTGACTTTTTATACCTATTTAGAATCGTATTTGATTTGGACGTAGCTTCAGACAAACAGAATGGCTGACCAATTTTAAAGTGTAAAAGTTCCTTTAAAAAGAATAGATTTAGAGATTACGCATTTAGAGGATCATGACGAAAAAGTATTTAAATATTTCACCGTATGAAGATGGCGATTTAAATAAAGTATTTCTTTTAATTTTCTTTTCATTATTTTAACATTTAGCTCAATATTATGTGCTATGCAACCAACGCAGGATATTACCCGATTCTCGGGTAAATTCAAATCTCTTATTATATTACTACTATAGCACCAGCTTCGCGCGGTTTCTCTACAATAATATTAAATAATGTATACAGTATTATACATATAAACTTTCCTCATTAATCACTCTATCGTTTAAAGATTAAGCGTACATAGTAACAGAGGACGCGGAAAGCGACTTTGCTTTGTACTATGTAGGGATAATTAATACAAATTAGTTATACAATTATTAAACTAGTAATATCCTGTCTGACTTGCGACTTGTAACCATATCAATATATACCTGATTTTTTTCAGTTATGGATGTCGCCAATTAAATAAAGATGCAGAAAGCAATCTATGGAATTTAGCCATTGTCTATTGTCGTGACTAGCTTTATAACTTAGGACATAACCACTCTTCATACATAGTAGAAATGGGCACGGATTGACGCATCATCATAAAGATAATTACTAATTTAATTTTAACCGTAAGCCAATTTTCATAAGCTGACACATCCAGGAGATCGCACAAATTTTAAGAATTACTTATTATAATTTTCTTTAAGCCTCGTGGACCCACAAAAAGAGGGGATTTGAGTATAATGTATCGAAAAAGTATAATATACCGGCCACTTTCGTAGTCGGCGATTAGTCGGCAAAAAGCGCCAACTATCCGGCTTTTTAATGTCACAGAAATTGCCGAGAGTTTATTTTCAACTGACTAAAATCATCGATGAAATCTTAGATTTAGATGGAATCTGGTTTAGAGGCAATTATAATTAAATAATACTTTTTAAAATATATGCCTAATGAAAAACTGAAAATCGATTCTAAAGTTTAATATAATTGTGTAATTTTAGTAACGACGATATGGTACCATTTGTGGTCCAATTTGAACATTGTACTTTTGTTTTTTCGTATGTTAATATCAAATCATTACCATGCCGTTCGTCCTCAGTATATATATATACAAGTATGCAAATAATATTCATACTTAGAACAATGAACTGAATTGTCAATGAACAAGGTCAATTAAATTTTTTTAATATTAAAAATATAGTTAATAAAACATTTTTAACAAAAAAATTAACCTACTTCCAACTCTAGAAAATACACTAAAAAGTAAAAAATAAACACACTAAAATAAGAAGTCAAAAAAAGAGGTTATCAATCGGAACAAATGTCGGGCATTTATGAACCGAATCCTGGAGGAATCCAAAAAACTCCACAAAAGTAATATGCAAATGTACAGTGATTTTCATATTATTAGAAAGGTATCAAGCAAATAATTCAGAATATATCATTTGGTGAAGTGGAACCAGGAAGACCACACCCATGTTATGGTAAAGATATTTAAGTGACTGAGCGATGAAAATTTCAATAAATGCTTATCATGTTAATGTTAGCAGCAGAAACTTAAAACTTACGGCTTCATTCATTAGTTGACGAGGACACCGGAAGCTAGGTACTGGAACTCAGGCTTGGGACAACGCGACGTGTTTGGGTTTAATGGAATTGTATTAAAGTGTACTTTGAATATAAGTAATTTTCTTAATGGTTAATGTTCATCTATCTGTGACATCATAGCTCCCGAAAAGCATTTGACCGATTTTGATGCGATTTTTTATGAGCGGATGCAAATGAGGTCACGATGCCACTGTTTTATAAGTTTCACAGTGACAACATTGTATGTAGCATCGCAGCTCACACAAGGCTAAACCGATTTTGATGCCAATTATTTAGGCGAGTGAATAAAGTGACCTGGGTTGTAGATAAGCATGGATGCCCTAGAACCATGGCAGGTGGTCAAGAATGAAGATGCAGTGTTGCCACATGGCACGGTTTTTTAATTGATAAATTGATAGTTCGGTCCACTCGGTTGAGCAACACTCATCCTGATTGACTATGTAGGCATGATTATAATTTAACTTTAAACTCCCGAAACGAAGCGCGAGCGGTAATTACTTTAATAAAAATATTATTATAATTCAGTTCTAAATAACTTGTTGACAAGCCCACTCATACTTTACCAACGTAACTAAAACTTTACGTTTTAAATAAATACTACTAATATAAATACAAGCCAACAAAGACAAATTTTTTTCTACAACCTTGAATAAAAAGTATCATTACATAGATTTTAATTTCGAAAAACGAACCTTCTCCTTCCGTTACGATCGTTGCTTTAAGATTAACTTAGAAAGAAGGGAGATTAACTTACGGAAGGCTTCCGACACCTCAATACCCCACATGTTATCTCTGCGTAGTGTCAAAGAGCAACAATACTAGCTAGTAGGCTACTGCCGTGGCTAGTTACCTTTAGTTATAGTATCATACCTATAAAATATGATTCAAATGCTCAATGTAAACTTGTTTTACAATACTTACAGGTATATCCCTTGGGGCTTTAACAGCATTAGGGAAATGAGCATGTCTCGGCAACCAACATGATAATGACATCACACCTGCCAATGGTTCGGGATATGTCAAAGCTGCATGTAAAGCTAAGGCTCCTCCTTGAGAAAACCCACCCAATAAAACCCGATTGGCTGGTATTCCACCCTAAGTAGTCAAAAAATTAAGTCATAATTAAAATTATTGGTAAATTTAGTAATGAGAACTTATTAAAATCATAAATGTAACTTATATTAGTATTTTGTTATTTTTTATAGATAATCACTTGGTAAATCATAAGTGAAAATTCATTAAGTATATATCATATGTTAATACTGATTTTTCTATAATGACCCCCAACTGCATAAAGATTAGTATGAACTACTAAAGTATAGTAAACTTGTAGTTAAACAATAATTAATTACAGTAGAAAAGACTAACTTTTATTTCATCAGCAATCAATCCATGGACAAGACTAGTCGCCATGACTATTCCTTCCTCATCTTCCGGAGCTGTTGCATCTAATGTTCTTAGGTCAAACCAAGATGGCATGCGAAAACCAGCATTCAGAGTTACAGGTATTGTAGAGGCAGTGGGACAAATCACTTTGACATGGGCCCCTCTGATAGCAGCTATGGTGCTGGCCCAGCCATGACTGTAAGTATTGCAATGATAAATAATTAATCAACATACCCCGACTTCAAACACAATAAACATATATTTTTGAAAAATATTTCTGTTAAAAAAACATTTTTTAGTATTATCCTCCAGGTACTACTTAGCAGAAATGTATTTAGCAGTTTTTGTCCAATTGGATAAAAAAACCACAAAATAAACTCAAAATATTATAAGATTGAATAACTTTTTTAAGGGTTTGTACAGTGAGTTAAGTTATTAGTATAGCCTTGCAGTGATGCAGTGTTTAAATGTCAAGTAACTATTTTATAAAACTTAACTCACTGAATAAACCTTTTGAAAACGTTTATCCAATATATGATGATCGTGAAAACTTAAGAAATAATTATATCACTATATTCAATAACGTCACATCAAATATATATAATCAAACAAAAACATACCCCGTATCGCCGAGACCATGTAAAAAAATGAGCTGAAACAGTAAAACATATTTTATTTAATTCTTCATACAACTAAAATAGCAAATGAATAAATTCAAACAAACCGAAGCTGTTTGTTTTGCTGTAGCAGCAATTATAACAGGATTTGGTTCCATTATTAATTACGTGAAAATCAATAGAAACTGCCTGCTGCTACTATCTGCCGCAGTAAATCAAATGCACAGAACACTTATATCAGACGATCAAATGCAAAGATAATATATATTAACCAAATTTGTATAATTCAGGGATGGCAGTCTTTTATCGATTTATAAAAAATCGATATTTTGCAAGTATATCAATTTTCCAATACTATAAATCGACATTCGATTTTTCTATAAGGATAAGGATTACACTACAGTCACTTTACCATAATGACTGTAGTGTATTTAATAAAATATTTTGACAATATGGCGGGTTTTCAACTAAACTAGAGTATCTAACCAAACCTGTAATAGGCAAGAACAAGATGAGTACTTATCGGTTTTTATTTAGTTCATTTAGTTTGACATAAACATAAGTTATTCTGCACCCGATATTTATATTAGTTTATTATCTTAAAACAAAATACGTGAAAACAACGTGATGTTCGTGTCATTTAAAAATTAGTCAGACAAACTTCTACAAAATAAATCGGATATTGCATAAAAATATATTTTTTTTATTTTGTAATACAGACATAGAGAGGAAACAATACTAAAATATAATACAAAAGAAAATAATTTAATTTTTGAACCAGTGATCATGTGTAAAGCTCCTTGAATTCAACATTCTCCACTCTCCTCTCCTTTGTTCAGGAGGAATCTATTCAACAACAGATTGGGTTATACAGCCCAGGGACAGCGACAGCCCGCTGAACCTAACCGACGCGTTCCAACATGGCGATTTGAATTGCAACCGGATTTAAATTAATCGAAGTTTGAAAAAAATTTGCGTTTAATTTTTAAAACTTACACCACGTTTTATTAATGTCGTAATGCTGAAGTAGTAAATAATTTAACATCCGATCCTCTTCTCTAAAAAATACGATATTTTACGATTAAAATCAATTATCTTTATAATAAATAATAAATTCCATTTATTTTTTATTTATTTTTCAGGCTTAGTAAAATATTGATACAATTTATACCAGTCTTGTATTTATACAGCAGAAGTTCTAAAACAGTTTGTCATTGATCTTTTTACTAAAATTTAGACATTTAAGACGGGTTAGCTTTATTTAAGTAAAAGAAATATAAAATTATAACTCTATAAAAAGGGTATCGATTGAGATCCGAGACCGAGAATCCTTTATAAGTTACATGTAAGATGAGTTATTAGTGGAGTACAAACATGAGTACAAGGTACAAACTGTGTAATGTGTATTATCAACTATTAAATGGATCGTTGACTTAACATCAACAGTGTAATTTCATTGGTATGTATCCACTAGATTTGCTAGACGATTAATATAAGAGAGCCTATTTTGTGTTAAATATATTTTTTAAACGCTCAAAATATTGTGACTAAAATTCAAACGAATTAATAAATCATTACTTATGACTTTTAACTTAAAGCTCGTTCAAAGCTCTCGTTTCACGTCTTATCAAAGAGTAAAATGTATTTATAGATATAGAAACGTCTGACGTATTCATAGATGTCTGAAAAGATGTCTAGCTTGATTTTAATCTACACCTCAATCACAGCCACCACAATTTTCTTTTATTATCAGATTAATGAGTACTTTTCATGCTGCTATTGTATATTTTATTTATAATTAAATATATATACTTAAAAAAATCAATCCGATTTTCTAATGGACTATGCTTCGTAGGTCGTATAACCTATTTTTCTTAATAATCTGTCATATTTGTCTTGTGTATATATAATCTTTGGATATTTGTGTTGTTTGTGATTTTAGTGAAATTCTTGAGTTTCTTGGATAATCTAGAATTCTGGAATGGAACGTAATTGAATCTAAAAATACCAAAACACGATAAAATTTAAAATAAGATGGTATAATTGTAATAGCACTGTAATAATTATAATTCAAATATAGAAGTAAATCACTTATTACAGTACTCTGATAATTTGACAAGTCATTGTTTAGATTTCTGTATCAGGTATGTTATAAATTATGACTGTATTGTATAAATTGTTTTAATAATTACACGATATAGATGCACATCTTTCTATGTTTATACAATGAAATTTTAAATATCCGATGTCTGTAAATAGAATACATTTAAGAAAGCTTCTTATAATGTGTGATGATTTTAATATTACCAATAGAAGCCAAAACAATAATTTAAAACTAAAGTTTTTTTCTTATGCTTGTACGTGCATCACGCAAAAACTATTTCAAGAAATAAGATACAGTTTTGATTTTTATATGTACAATATTACTTTAACACTGTACTTAAGATGTACTTATCTTGACAATATCTATCCTTATATATTCATGTTTATAAAATTCGTATTATTTATTCAATTTTTCAGAGTCTTACAATGGCTACGGATGATATAGCACTAAGAGTTGGGATGAGAAAGTTGGAAATAGAGCCAATCAAAGTAGATAGCTATATTAAGCAAGAAAATCCATTTTCCCATCCATTGCAAGGAAAAGGCTTTGTTTTTAAATCTTCAATTAATAAACATAACTCAAGATGTACTTGCCCGAGGCAAAAAAGAAACTATGCTATTACCAAAAAAAAGCATAAATTACTAAGAGAGCCTATGTTAAGGTTATCATCACCATTTAAAACTCATGGTTGCAAAAGAAATGATGACCTTTGCTTAAAAACATTTAATCCTGATAATTTATATTTGCATTCACTGGTTGATACTTGCAATCAACTAAGTATATCCACATCAGAAAAAAATCATACAGATATAAAAGCAAAAGAAAGTGCCAGATGGTGGAAATGTGACGATTTAAGTACAACACAAACAAAGGAAACAAAATCGGAGAAAAATTCTTCTGGAACATGTTCACAACAGGCATTAAATCCACCATGTGATGTTACTATTGATGAATTAGCTAGTTACTTTGATACATTAGTACACATACCAAAAAAGATGTCCTCAATGGCTGAAATGATGTATATTTAATGTTTAGTAAACAATATCGCCAATTTATCTATTTTATTGCTACAACATAAAATGGGAATCAAATATAATGATAATTGCATAAATACATTTTAATCTAAATAAGTTTTCACAAAAAGTAAGTAAAACTGTTGATGATCGCTGCTGCTTAATGCTACAAGATATTTTTCAAAGAAATTTTATTTAGGAATGTTTCTGATATTTGGATGCCCAATGTTAGTAATGTATTTTTGATAGTAAAACATAGATATTGCTATAAATATTTTAAATAATATCCAAGTATTATATTTGGGACATCCAGAAAGTCAGTTGTTGGACATAAAGCTGTAAAACAGCAGGACCAGTAAAATTACAAAGACAAGGCTATTTTTTTGTATGATGACCATGGTATGGATAAACATAAATTGGCACACTTTGATACCATAACTTTCAATATATGTATATTGAAAGTTATGGTATCAAAGTGTGTATGGTATAGTTATAATTTGCATGCATTTTGATGAAGTCTATGTTGAATCAAATCACTGCCCTGAAATGTTGCCTTCTTCATAGAGATTTGATGATAGTTAGATACAATTAATCAAGTAACTACTTATTCATTTATTTGTGGTTATCAAATGACCAATCACTGTAACATGCAAGCATGCAAATAAACAATAGATATGATAAAAGACCCCTGTCTTTGTAGCTTTATGTTCTCACTATCTCTGGTTGTTCAGAAATCTTGTATTAACAGATTTTTTGTTAGTTTCCACCCACCCAAGACTCAGAATTAAAAGAAGCAGGCAAAGTCTGACTGTCCTTTTGTAATTTTTTTTTTTCAACGAAAGAATTTTCAATAAATTTATAGTAAAACGAAAGTAATAATGTGATCCATTAATTGGTATTATATAGTATTACAAATGTTACAAAATATATTTTTAATATAACATTTAGCTAATGTTATGTGAATCTGCAGTTTTATAACTTTCATGTTATTCTCTAACCTATTTGCAGAGCATTAAACTAAATTTGTTTTTATTAAGAAGTATTTTTAATGATATGTAAATGTCATTCTAAAATTGCACATAGCTATTGTTTTTGTGGGACTTAAAGAAAAGTATGACAAAAATATATATTTTATTTTTACTTATATTACTTTTGAAAGATTAGCTGTTACATAAAAAAATCTCCACAAAAATTTTATATAGAACACTAATTTATTTTTATTAGTTTAGTTTGATAATTTCTTTAATATGAATTGTTCCATATAAAGTCTAATTAAAGAGAGAAAGTGTGTAAAAAACATATGTTTTAAAACATTTTAGATGATTGTTAGAACTGTTAGTGCGAAATGTTCTAAAATTGTTTTGGCTGCCTAAAGAAGAGACTCAAAGTTGCATCAAAATCTAAAATATGTTGGCAACAATTTTTCTACACTTTCATACAATTTTGTATAGAATGATCATATATTAAATAAATACAACTTACTAAACTTTAACCAATGTAATTTAAGAAG
>JAOPUB010035260.1:0-10589 GCA_027564055.1 Neptis clinioides
CTCACTAGCCTAACCCCTTCCCTATGCTGTGGAGGAGACCCTGCTCAGCAGTAGGCCATCGAAGGGTGGTAATATATTACAATCAAAGTTGGATTATTTATGAATATCCGATCTTATTTTAATTCTTATTCATAAAACTAGATTGCGCTATACAAGAATGAAATAAAACAGATTAAAAATAATTTCTACGACGATATATACATGGTAATTTGCACCTGTATGATGCCAGAGCTGGCCAAGTAGTATATGCATATAACACGCATATCAATCACCAGTAATTAATTCAGCAAGGAAAACTAAACCTGTCATGAAAATTCGAGCGATATCAAACAGTGAGAGGTCCTCATAAATTCAGTGAGGCCTGTTCCCGTAATGCCTTTCATATTTCCTTCCATACACTGCCAGCACTGTACCCCAAATAAATTACAAACATCAATAAAAATACCGTCCCACCGACTTATTTAATTTATATTCCATCACGACTGTATTTATCAAATCGTTTCATGAAAAATGACCTAATGGTGAACCGATATGTTGCTTTTTCATTAATAAAATTCTACATTTTTTTTACTTTTCATTTTTTGTGTATATCTCGTTTGAGCAGATAGTTCAGAAGCATGTTTTAAATTAAATTTTTAATATTCGGGTAATAAGGCCTATTGCCAAATACGGTCTATTGGATAACAAGATCTACTGATAATAGAAATTGTAACATACAACAATACACTCTCTTGGTCAAATTAAAAAAATTAGTCAAAGAAAAGAAGACTTTTTGCCCTAAAAAATATTAACTAACTATAACGACCTAACCCGGCTTCGCACCCGGATTGCATGCGTACAATTTATTTATCACGTGCAGTCTTCATAAGTCAGTTCTTATTAAAGATATACATTCGCTTAAAACAGTAAATACATTTTATTAGTATCCAGCAAGAACATTACTTTTTTCCGGGTAAAGTAGCTTATATGTTAATGAAGGTTTTATAGTATCTATGTACCCAATTTCACTGAAATCTTTTAAGCCGTTTTAAGTAATTGAGTAACAAACAAACTTCTAAAAATTTTCAAATTTATAACACTTTTAAATAGTAGGATTCGTACGTGTCCTGAAAGTTAGACCTTATTACCAAATTGAAATAAGCCTTATTGAAATTGTTTTAATTTACTTTGTGCTTGTTTATTTTCTGTACTTAAAAATATATAAATACATATTTAGGTCAAACAACGAGGATTATTGCTTTGATTTCAAATCATACGGTTGAAAACTGCATATCTAAAACGTTTGCATATAAAATAAAAGTAGTACTCTATTTTCAATTTCCATACTAAAACGTATACTCCCAATCCTCAAGACATACATTTTTAAGAAGCCATTAAATAATAAGTTCGCGTAATGTATTCTACATTTTTATCAAGTTTCAAAGTTCTAAGAGAGAACAAGCAGAAGGCTCTTAACTCCGAAGTGCAAAGTTTAAATTCTTCGAATTACCTAGTAATGTTGACGATTTTATAGGTGTTGTGCCTAATGTTTATTATTTTGTTTTATGGAGTTACTGTTTTTGGAAACTTAGATATCAAAAAAAAATAAACTGCTTTTCAAAATTATATTATATAAATTCGGCTCACCTTAGCCTAGCTTATCTAAACATGACATTAGATTTCCTTCTCCCGAGAGTGGTAGACCGTGTAAGCGCGCTAGCCGTTCCAATTCCTGGAAATTAATTCGTTAAAAAATGTCATAAAAAAACTCAATTTATAGTATAGGTATATAAAGATTGGTGATGATCTGTAAGCGCATTAAGTGAGTTCTTTTCTGGTTGTTAATTTCATTTGTATTTCCTTATTTCCATGCAGTTTGAAAAACCCAACAACTATTTGACTGCCTTTCTTTGCTTTTAAATGGCTTTAATATTGAACACAAAACAGGAAAAATAAGAAATTTATGACTTACCTGTATCCTCAACATAAGTTTCCTATTATGCAATTCAATCTGCTTTCTTCTCTGTTCACTCTGTTTGAGCCTATTGACTTCATCTCGCAAACATTTGATATAATCTACGCTACTTTTTAATATGGTGCCTTTGTTCGGTCTCACGTCGCGAATGACTTCGTAGAATGGGTCGTTTGTTTTGGGTAGAAGTGTCCCTAATTCTTTTATTCTATCATTTATGTTGAAACGACGACGGCGTTCGACTGCAAAAATATAAATAACATTACTAAAACGTTTATTTGATATTCCTCTTATTCATTATCATATCACCAATTGTGTAAGAATGGTAATAAATCTGTATCTAAAATATGTCGATAATAACCTATGATTGTCATATAGGTAATTCAATAATTATTTTTTGGTTAAAATATTCCTACTCACTCATATTATGGTTATCCTTCTTCTGTCTGTCTTTTGCCAATGCATGCATATCCGCATCGCAAAGCAATGCGCAGTCGCCGGCAACTGAACTTGTTGTAGAGGCCGGTTCCGAAGATGATAGTGGCCCCGCTCCGCTGTCTAGAGAAAGGATGTCTTCTAGGAATTCATCTGCCTATAATAATAAAGTAGTTTGTTCAAAACGTAACCGTAAGAAAAAATCTTCAGAATGCTTTATTTCTATAAGGTTTACAATTTTATAGACCATTAAACTATGTCTACCACGAATATTATACTAGATTGTATTTAGATTATAAATAGATTTTAAGTAAAATCAAGTAAAAATCAAGTAGTCTACAAATTCATCAAGCAAAATAGTTTAAATATAACCTCAGAATTGGCACCCGCAGAGAAGCCAGGACTTAACAAACTGGACGATGAAGCTCTGTCAGGAGACTGGGCTCTTCCACCTAGCTCCGGTGCACTTTGCACAGGCGCTCCTCGTACTGCATTTGCTACCTGAAAATGTGATAAAGTATTTTGATCAATATTCCATGTATATGTTTGAATTGATAAGTATCAATATAAAAAAATTGTTTATTTACCTGTGGTTGTGGTGTGAAAGATTCGCTAAGGTACTGGCGTACCTGACTTTTCTGTTTCTGGATCACGTGATACCTGGTGGGATTTTCCAGAACTGTTCGCACCTAAAATTATAAAAATTTAATAAATAAACTTATAATGAACACATGTTTATAGAATTTCGTAGTCGTTTTGGAAAACAAAATTAATTTGCATGTACCTGCAACACCTGTGGAGGTAATTCCACGTGCGGGGTGATCCGTGGCACGTCCGTGGGACTCGATTTCTTTTTGTCTTCATTGTCTTTGGATTGTTGGCCTGCTTGCTGTGTCTGAAAAAGTATATAACATGTTCGATAATTTATCCACAATCATCAAAACTTTAAAATTATCTGTTACGAGTACCGTCTACGTGCTGAAATTTATAGTTCTAATTTCTATTATAACCGAATTAACGCTGTCAACATTATATTGTTAAGTCATCATACTTACTTGTAAAGATTCTCTACGTAGCTGCTCCTGTGCATGCTCTCGCATCAACTGTTGTTTGAGCTGCGTACGTGACGTAGGTGTTAGTGTCTTAAATGTAGGCGGGCTGAAAATAAAAAAAAGATGGTTAATTGAATGTTATTAAAATTCGAACATGTCGAACATAACACCATTTACTGTGCTACTTTTAATAAGAGAAAAGGCATTGCCAAGCGCGTTTATGACAGAGTGAATAAATTATTCAATATATATTAAATAAAAACGCACTAGGACGTGTCTTCTCCATGGCCAGCATCAGGCCACCACATTACTTACACAGTCAGAATGGTCACCGTGTGAGCTTCGTTTGACAGTGTATTGAGACTGATGTTATATACTGTCTTGTTATAAATTGTTACGTGGGTAAAATTGAAATTAAATAAAACGAACTACGGTGTTGCTAACTTTGATTAATAACTGACACCAAAACACAATAGAAATGGTTTGCGATTATAATAAAGAAAATGCTAAACCTCAAAACAATATTGCCTAACTCATCATCATTCTCGTTCGACACTCAATTTATATGCAGTACTGAGCTTACCACGAGTGTCAACAAGTGTTCATTGACCACTCAATTCACTCATTTAATCATTTGATTCAAGCATGCTAGATGTATACGCAACGATATCCTCGTTGATGTATTATTGTTGGACAAACATTACATTTTAAATGGGCTTGATCTTATTACTTTTCAACAAAATACCGATTTTAAGTAAGTTTGAAAAGCC
Organism: Neptis clinioides; assembly: GCA_027564055.1. Classification (NCBI taxonomy): domain Eukaryota; kingdom Metazoa; phylum Arthropoda; class Insecta; order Lepidoptera; family Nymphalidae; genus Neptis; species Neptis clinioides. The sequence continues at coordinate 4,209 of JAOPUB010035260.1, forward strand.
GAGAAAAGCCGGCAGGAAACTGAAAAAGAGCTATTTAAATAAATCTATTTTTATATAAATAATTCATAAAAATAATTCAGCTAGAGAGTTCAACGCTTCTAAATAGTATGAACAGTATGCTTTGTTTGTCAATGAAGTTTTGAATATAAATTGATGTTCAGATAAATGAACAAAATATCTCATATATAAAATCTAAGGTAAGCTGATATGTCGTTCAAGTTAAAATAAACACAATTTAATTCACAACGTTTAAGGCCACCAACCATCATAATAATGGGTATCAATCATAACAGTTTAGAAACCATTACATACAATTTTCTTTTAGTACTACAAATGACCACTTAATCCTTTTGAGTGGTCAGTAGGTATAATTTAAGTTATAATAAAGATATTTTTTTCATTTTTATGTTTGTTTATGCAACAAATAAGATCTTTAACTTGGCAGTACCTCATTTTGTTAAATTACACTGATAAAGTTATTATATAGTAAACAAATATGTTATATTTTATTTTATATCTTTTTTATAACAGAATTCTCTCGAATAATTTTTTACAGGTCTTTTGCGTTCAATTCTTTCTTTTTTCTTCCTTTGGCGAGTTTTAATGTAGGTAAAAAAGGGGTGATTTGTTTAAAGAAACATATTAAATAATAAGTTAGTACGTACTTAGTATATATACAGTCTGGTATTAAATTTGCGGCCAGATCTAAGCAAAACAAATACACAAAATGCTTCGTCAGGTGCACAAGCATATCATATCGTCTCAATTAGTGGTCAAGGATCGTCTGACGCACAACCAACGTCCAGACTGTATACAATATAAGTATAAGATATATTATTATATAAAAGACATAAGTCTGTTTATGCATCTGAGTACAGCTGACCTAGCTGGGCTGGGCTAAAATATTTTCAAGTGATAAAATTTGTTTTAATTACATATTGTTTGGCTTCTATCGGTATTATAAAGGACCCTAATTATAGGCTTTCATAAATAGATTCTTAAAAATATAAGAAGTCCGAATATTGAGCTTATTTCTTACTAGCCTACCCGCCTTCGCTTCGTTGTAGTGTTCTCGTGGAACTTTATTTTTTCTAAAATAAAAGTAGCTTAAGTTACCTGTAACAACATATATATCTACAAGTGAAAGTCTCGTTTAAAGACAATGTTCCGATCCCGTTTCAGAGATTAGCCGGAATAAATAAACAGATAGACACAAATGAAAAATAAATTCCTTTCATAAATGTACCGTGTATAAATGACCTTAATAAAAAGGCATTACTCTAATATTATAAACAGACACCCCAATATAAGTAATATGTATTTATAATAAATCAAATTTATTTTCTTAAAAAAACCATATAAATACATTTTTTATTGATTTTCTAGTTTTTCAGGACTTTAAGAAGGCGATGATTAAATATTGCAAATAGATTTTATTGAATTTGTAATATGTTAAATGTACGATTTTAATTTTTAGTATCTTACCTAACAAAACTGCCTTAGGATATGTGTCAGGGCTTGTGTTGCCAGTTATTTTTGCCATCTACACCGATTGAACAGATTTTATATAAATTGGTTCAATTTGCAACAAAATTATACGCGACAGTAAATTCTAGAAAATACGCATAGCATTTTAAAATTAAACATAAAACAAACACACAAGTTATTTTAATTATTTTGATGTCTATTTTTGTGATCAGGTTTAATAAGATAAGATTGATGATTTTAAGGTCTAATACTCTAATAATCCTTGCTTAAAAAGGTATTATAACATGGCTAGAAGAATTTCGAATTGATGAATTAGAAAAAGATAACATATAGAAGTTATTTAACACGATAATAATATAATTATTTTAACTGATATCGATAACATTATTAATTGGACCTAATCTTAGATTACCAGTTACGAGTTGCTTTATCTGACCTTCACGGTACTGACTTGACATTCGATTTTTTTGGTGAACAATGATTTTTAACCTAGATTTTAGGCTTATAAAAAATCTCAACTATATTTATGTCCCATTTATTCTTTGTTTATTGAACTGAAATACTAAAATGTTATTCAATGAGCAACGGACTTCCTTAATAATTATTCGAAGAGAGATAATACAACTCATCGGCAATATTGTAGGTACTGCTACTGTTGAAATGAATCATTCTCAAATGAATAATATTTTGTTTATGTTAACAAAATAACTATGAAATAAATTGATTTCACAAATGTTACAAAGTGGCGATGTAATTAAACTTTGTTTTGTCTCTTTTTTTGTTTGTTTGTTTGATTTTCTATGGAAAATCTATAGTACTTTCGAATTTATAACATTAGTATTAAGTACAAGACAGGTATGGAAATATTATCCCTTAAAGCACATTTTTCATTTAATTACGATTACTTTGCCATCGTGTCAAATTAAGCAGTACTTTTAGTATCAATTCAAAAACATGTTTGATATATTACAAAATTTGATAATCAGGTCATTGATACCTGAGTGAAGTCCGTTTTAAAAATTTAAAATAATTTATTTACATTCAAATTTTGCACAACTTTCTTATACTGGCCCATTGCCATTACCTTAATCCTTGACTCTACCTCTCGAGATTCAATACACGTTTTGCGATTTCGGCGATGCGGCCGAAATACTGCTTGCGGTGATGAAATGTGTCGTTTGTATGACTTATATATAGTGTCATTAGGGGTAGACGTGTTGCATTGTTCTAGACTTATTGTGGGACACGGCTTTATGTATTGTTTTCAAGCCAAGCCACCCTCGACTTCTTTATGCGCATAGAATTTAGTTATTGAAATCAATTTACAATGTAATTTTTATTGTCCGCTGAATTCATCCTAAATATAAACAAATAAATTGAGAATCACAAAATATTCACAAAAATGACCATGAAAATAAATCTTAAATGCATTATTATTATGCCCAAAAATTCACTGAATTTAAACAAATTTTAACAGTTTCAAAGGCTCACGATTCGTCTTCAGCTTAGTTCCCTTAAAGTTATAGCTTTATGTCTGCCCCGTCATCACTCGACTTGCGCAAAGAGAAATTATATTGCCATATTGGTATTAAAGTTTTATCAAAACCTAAATTTGTACACAACATAACCTGTCATATTGTGTACAAAATTATCTTTAAACCTTTAAGTTTATGTCTACATCGAAATTGATTGTTTAGAGTTCAGTCGATAGACGAAGCCATTTTCTATAGCTATATATGAGAATATGCGAGACATAAATAAAATGAACCTACTTTATGTAGATTATAGTCATTAGCATTATCGAACAGGTTCTAGTTTTGAAGAGTGTTAAATTTTGAATAATTCTAAAACTATTTGTTGTGTATTTAAAGCTGTTACAGTATTATGTGTAATTACCGCACCAGCTTCGCCCAGTTTATCTACTATAATAAGTAATAATACATTCAGAATTATACATATAAACCTTCATCTTGAATAATTATATCTATTAAAAAAATCGCATTAAGATCCGTTTTATAATTTAATAGATCTTAGCATACATAGGGACAGATAGACGCGGAAAGCGACTGCTTTATACGGTGCAGTGACAGGCGATCCGCGCGACTGCATTTGCGTGATACTCCGCTCCTATGGGTCGCAGCATAATGTTATATAGGCCTTTAGCCTTCCTCAATAAATGGACTATAGACCACAAAAATAATTTTACAATTCGAACCAGTAGTTCCTGAGTTTAGCGCAATCAACAAAACAAACAAACTCTTCAGCTTTATAATATTACTATAGATTGGGTGATAAAGAATCGTCCAACAATACCAACAAGATTTTGAAAATCTATTTCATTTGTAGCTAGGTTCAACGTGTATGTATGTTATTATAGCACTGCATAATTATATTATTTTAGCTTGTATTAGATTATACGACGAATGACTACAATACCGTGCTAGTCTCAACTTATTATAACAAAACTTTTAAGGTTGTAAGAAAACTGTAAATTGTCCAAAGTGCTATATGCAAGGTGACAGTTTATTTGATAATATCATCATAACATTTCTCGTGACGATCGCGTTATCGATTAAGCAAGGACGCTACGCAAAACATATATCTAATTATTTGTATAAATAAAATTAAGTAAAACGTCTGTAGATTAAAGATACATTGCGAGATAAATTGAACCTTCTGTGATAGTGATAAAGATAGGTCACATATATTGAATTTCCCTGTTAAGTACGCCATTCAACTGCCTTCTATATGGTGTTTTCGTTTACTTATAATCATATATTAATGAAAAATAAAATAAAAGTAGTGTTTGACGCAAAAAAATTGTTAAGTAACGTACGTGACATTTAAATTATTTTAAATTCATTTATGTATAATGACAATAAGCAATTCTGTAATATAAATATAACGTGATACTCTGCTGGTTCGCATGATACACGAAAATCCGTGAGAGAATCTTAAATCTATACAATGCAATAGAAATTTTATATTTGTTGTGCCAATCGTAGACCTTATATATTATAATTAATTCCGACCATTTTAGTATACTTAGTTATTTTTAAGCGGTAATTTTTTGGTATAAAAATATATTCTGTGTTCAATTTTAGTATAAGAGTTTAACCATTATGTAACTAATTTTAATAATTAACTAGATTATTTTCAGTATACAAGCTATTACAGATACTAATATAAAAATAAGTTCTAAGTATTAAACTAAAATTGTTAAAAATAAAAACGTTCATTAAAGGTAAAATATTATCAAAGGAATTTCCTCTGTTAAAGGAAATTCTGGATTAATGAAAAAAAATTATGAAAGATTAAATAAGTAGATACTAACTAAATATTCGATTATGGCTACTACTGTAGAATAGTATATGGTTGTCAGTAATTTTTTAAATCAAAATTGATAATGTTATCAAGCATATTTTGAGCAAGATTACGATTAAACATTGTATGTTAAATCTAATCTCACGCGATGTTTTAAATAAGAATAGATATTCTGATTTGTTTGCTAGTAAAATACTTAACTTTGAATACGTAGATATACTTTTTACTCTCTTTTGGTTAAGTTAATTTCTTACTCGTAACCTGTGTGAACGTTTATATCTTATCTTTTGTCAGGAATGATACCTACTACTGTACAGCAATACGTATTAAGAGTGAGTCGAGCAGCGCCTTGTGCTTGCGACTACGGTGTACAGTTAGAAGGACCCTTTACGTTATAACAACGCCAACCCCCCACCCCCTCCTTCCCATCCGCTGCCCGAACACTAACTAGACTAAAGAACTTCCATGGGCCTGAAGACGGATGACCTTAACCACGACACTATAATATTATTTAACTACACTTACTACGCGAAAGTATCAGCGTGACCGACTCTAATCTATCGTAACGTAAAGATTATATACTGTCTAAACGTGGGTGTACCTAAAATAGTATAAAATTTAATTGGTTTTAAGTAAATAGTTAAAGCCCAAAAAGGGGAGGGTCATGTACCTTGTGAACACCCACCTCGGACAGCGCTTGGTATGAGTATGACCTTGATTGCGCACAAGTCACATTTAGGGCCTTTTTAGTGGGGCGCGGGGGGCCACAGCGGTGCGGCACACGTGATTGGTTCTAATGCGAAGTTTTAGTTTCCGCGCTATTTGTCAAAATAGTAAACGTCACGGATGTAGTAGCCAATGCAGTCGAACAATAAACTCAGTATGCACAATGGGCAACACTATTATTTATCAAACGTAAAGTTATGTGGCGTTTGCTATACCTACTTTTTTTTCTAATGATATTAACAAGACGTCATTAACTGTCAAATTCATTTGTTTCCCTCCTAATTGCGTAATTGGAGCAATTCAATAAAAAAATATCTATTTGTGGGTTGAAAATATTATATTTAACTTTACGCTCTTGTTACAGGCGGACCGCAAAGAAGGAATGACTGCATTCATTGAGAAGAGAGCTCCTAACTTCACTAACAATTAGAATAAGACTACATAAGAAATCAAATATTTACAACTATATACAATGTGAAATATCGTTTTTATACGGAAAAGTGCATTTTTAACTATTGTTACTGCCATATTGTTTTGTAAAATTGAATATATTTGTATAATATGTTATCACAATGTTTTATTTCGTCGTCGTCGTTGTGTAAACCGTGAACGTCCGCTGCTAGACATAGTCCTCCTCCAAAGATTTCGAGAACGACCGATCCACCCTGACCAGGTCGTCTGTCCATCTTGTGGGAGGTCGTCCCACGTTTCGCCGACCTAACCGTGGTTCCTACTCGAGAACTAGAGAGATATATTGTGAACTTATCAAGTCATCGTATATACTAGTTCAATTTCACTATTGACGGCCCACCTGATGGTAAGTGGCCACCGTCGGACAAGGAC
>JAOPUB010035267.1:0-10586 GCA_027564055.1 Neptis clinioides
GTCGGCGTTCCATCTAGTTCCGGTCGAGTTTGAATATCCGTCCAAGTTGGACATCCGGCGGAAGCGGCCGCAGTCACCCAACACAAAAAAAAATTCAATTCTAACTAACAAACAAACACACTCTTCAGATTCATAATATTAGTATAGATTGATTTGGGATACGATATATGTATGAAACATTCACCTACTCAGTTGGTAAGAACTACTTATCTATTTTATAAGAGAATCTACGTAAAGATAAAATACTATCATCACAACCCGCCGATGGCTCACTGCTGAGCCAGGTTTCCTCCTCGGAATGAGGAGTGGGTTGGACGATAGTTTACCACGATGGCCCAGTGAGGGTTGACAAACTTCACACACCTTTGAGATCTTAAGTGAACTCTCAGGAGTGCAGGTTTCCTCGCGATGCTGTCCTTCACCGATATAGCAAGGGATATTTAATTTCTTAAAACACACTTAACTCAGAAAAGTCAAGAGGTGTGTGCCGAGTGTGAGAGTAAGACATGAAGTCTGGACGAACATGTCAGAGACACTGCGACCGGATTCGCATGCTGGTCGTCGCAAGTCGGGGAACACATCCCCTACCACCAAGAGGTGCGGGGTTACTGGGCTCTTACGATATACTCTCTCGCCAGCAGAGGGGAATTGTACTCTAACCCGTCCCCTCACAGGGTAATATATTTATTTCCTTATTATCATAAAAAGTTAGTCAGCGTCATAAAAGACACGATGTTGGGCTTGCGGCATGTTTTATTTTTAACTTGAAAAATATTTTGTGATTTCAGAAATTCACTTTGTTAAAAAAAAATGAGCGACCAAGGTATAAGAGGATTTTCAAAATCATTCAAAGGAAATTAAAAATGGTAACTTGACAAATACTCTTTACATGGGAGGCATGGGAGGCACTAACATCAGGCAATCAAAGAACTTCTGAAAGAAAAGAATAGAAATTAACACAAATTTTTGTAGCTAATATTAATAAGTCGATATAAAAGGCTTTATTTAAAATTAAGTTCTTGTTACTTTCTCTATTAGGCAAGCCAATAATAAATCTGACAAAAATCTGAAAAAAAATATGACATCAATATTACACTCACACTTACACTTTCTATGATAATTAACTAAAACATTTTGAGTTTTATAAAACATGATCATCATAATAAGAGTGTCTATTTTAATGACTGACCATGACCTTTAACTGGTGTGTCATACAAGCCAACTAATAAGCTTGTAGTTTTAGGAAGCAATGCCCAAATCCCTAAAAGTTATCATGTAATTAATTGGGAATCGATACCCTAACCAATGAAACTACAGGAAAAGGTAATTGGAACCAAAGATTCCATAAATATGGTAGGATCACTTTTGGAATTAATGAAACGACCACATCGAATTAAATGTTATTTATTTTAATGTCCTATTTGCTTCGGTTCGCCATCATGCCGTTGTCTGTCACATAGTTGGACCCAGTGATGGACGCCGCCTTGTCTCCCGCCAGGAACAGTATGACATCTGCCACTTCCTGAGGCTCTGGGACTCGTCCCAGTACTGTGAACTTAGCACAATCATCCCAACTTAGGGAAGGATAGTTAGAGTTTGTCATAAAATCGGTTTTGACCGGTCCAGGGCTGACAGTGTTTATACGAACACCATGAGCGCCCAGCTCCGCTGCAGCACAAAAAGAGAAGTGATTTAGACCAGCCTTAGATACTCCATAATGTAGAGATCCTGGACCTAGTGGAGGTATCTGTCCGGCGACACTGGATACGTTGACGATGTTTCCTTTAATTTTGACCAGATGAGGAGCAGCCAAGCTTATCAAATGTACAACTGAGCGAAGATTTAGATTGATCATGGCGTCGAAACATTTTACTGTATTTTTATTAAAGAGCGAGCCCTCCATTGAACCGGATCCAGCATTGTTCACGAGCACGTCCAGTTGTCCAAACTTCTGTATCGTCTCATCAATAATTCTGTTGACATCGTCCACGTTGGTGACATCGGCTTTGATCACTAGTGGTTTGTTGCATCGCTTAGCCGCTGCGGACAGTTTCTCAACATTTCGTCCCACCATGACCACCTGAGCACCTTCTCCACTGAAGGCAGCAGCAGCCGCAGCTCCTATCCCGGAGCTGGCGCCGGTTACTATGACGACTTTATTGGCAAAGCTCATCTTGTTGTGAGGCGTGCTCGCTGCTTGAATATTCAGTATCAACTGATAAGTGTTATCGAATGGAATGTTTGGACGGATTTGAACGAGACTTTCATTGGCAAATAGCTGATGTTATAAGGAGTAACATAGGCTAATTTCATTTATTAAAAAAGTAGATTACCGCTCAATAAAAGTCGCATGATCATTATTTTTTCATATATAATTAATAGTCAATTGGGGAAAAAATATTTGCACTTAAATTTAAATTAAATACACTATACAATGCCAAAAGATGTACTTTAAAATATGTATTTAAACATTAGGTTAAACAAAAGGAAAATATAGAATTACTGCAACAAAAACAAGAAATTATTAAAGTTACAGTAGTATTTTTTCTTTCAAGATAAAATTATCTTTTTAGTCATATAATGTATTATTTCTTATCAAAATTATCTATGTTTAATCTAATAATATTACATTTTCAATTGCGGAAAGCATATCTCAAAAAAAACAAATTCCTACAACACTAACATAGTATATTGTAATAATTCAAAACTTTTAAGAAATAAAGTAAATTTATTAATTTACAATACAAACTAATTTCTTATTAGTTATGAGTTCTTTATACATAAAAAAACAGATTACTTGCAATTAAGTTCAGATCGTACCCTCATAATTTCTAAGGTAAATTGAATGTTGTCATTATTTTGTTATTTTAATTTATTGAATACCAAAACTCAGAAACAACTTAGTCAATCTTGATGAAATTTTGAGAGATATGAAATTTTTTATCATGACTGATTACCTACATTTTTTTATTACAAGTGAAATGTTTATAATAGGATAAAACATTGTTATTATTTGTAAGTTCAATGATTTTCTGACAGATGGCAGTGTTAGTTTATTATTACAATTTTTTACTATCTTAGTTGAGTAGCCATTGAATCAACAGTATGCAATTTTTTACTATCTTAGTTGAGTAGCCATTGAATCAACAGTATGCATTAATTATACTTCATGGATACTATTTATAATCAATTAGTAGACTCCGTGTGGTGTGTGTGTGGGTAAATTATCCAGTAAGATGGTCCATGTGAGGGATAGGCATGTAAAAAGTCGGTCACGCGACTGAGCTCTTTCCAATCCCAAGAACTATCAATGCAACTCTCAAAATTTTCATTTCCTATTAATTTATTTACAAGGTCATAAGTATATAATTACTGTGATTCATAAAGAAACAGTTTTACATATCATAATGAAGACAGTGCTATGACAAGTTGAGACTGTCAGCCAAGGTAAACCAATGGACTACATAGGGGCAAGTGAATATAAATGGAAGCTAAGAAAAGTATGAAATGAGGGATTTATTTCACTCATTATGTACCTTTGACATTTGTTGTATGGAACTGCAGTTTTTTTTGTAAAGATGAGTAAAATGATTGTATTTTGTCTATGGATCTCTCTTTTAAATTTTATTAAAAGACTATCATAATGAAAATTTACATCAAAGCCTTTTTGATTATGTTTGGTGATATTGTTATATATTTTATTAAAACTGAATATCTTCACATTCAACAATTTCACCAACTAGAATTGATTAGAAACTGGCTTAATTATGTAAATTTAAAACTAAATAATCACTCAGGTCCAACCAAATATCTATAAAATATTCTTGATTCTTCTGCAATTTCACTCATAAGGCTAATGAACTTTACTTCCTTTCAGATTGATAGCCTTGTTATCAATTATAATGAGTTCAATTGGGCACAATTCAACAATACAATATCATCTTGACCACTTGGAATACAAACAAAATCATCTACCATTGTATTTATATTATCAAAAATAGAGGCAAAAAACAAGAGAATTGTTCATGCAAATATGCACTTCTCTAATTATATTGAACATCTAGGTCGGTGTTCTTTTTTATTAAAATAATCTAGATACAAAGGAAAAATACATAGAAATATCTCAGTTTTTAAATGTCAAGCACATCAAAGTGAACAAAACTCTTTAAACTATTTTAGACCTTGGATCATCTTATCTACTGGAGTAAACAAAATTACGTCAGTTACCTGAACTGGATAGTTGCTTCTGCCTTCGAAATTGCTCCAATGCCAAACTTTCTAAACTCAGCGCTTGAGCCTTTTCCAAGTCCGCTTGAAACTGTAGATCGTAGTCCGACATTATCGGTCAGTATTCAAGTATCATCTATAACGTAATTCCAGAGAAACTGCGATAATAACATTTATATTCACTGTTTAGATTTCAACAATATTAAACAAAACGCAGCGGCGTCAGAAAACAAACAATAAAGATATCTACAGCTGAACATCAAAACGTATGCTATTATCTTACCAAAAGAAACTTCCCGATAACGTTTTATTTATTTTTAAGACATTTTACACTATTTAATTTTGTTCAGCTTTATTCACTTCGTTTGACTTGACTTATTCAGTTCATCATCACACTACAGATTAAAAAGATAATTTATACTCTACACTATACCACACGATACAGCCTATATATACTACCACAGACTGAAAAATAAGTACAAATAGAAAGAAAAAACCGCGAGACTTGAATAATTCACCCTCCTGATGCCAATTTTAGATGCATTAACATTTGCTGTATAATCTTTACTTCATGTATGTCTGTACAGTCGCTTCTAAATATAGGATCGGAAGTATTAAAAGTGCTCGATAGATCAAATGAGCAAGTTCCTAGTAAAAAACTTAACCTATGAAATTTTGTGGTGACCAGTAGAATTTTTTCACCCGCGTAAAGGAAAAACAAATCTCTATTCCTTCCATCTGTTTTGTTACTTGCTCTATTTTCTCTCAAAACGTTTTTGAGATGGCTAAATCTACAGAGCGGCGAGTGGGGCGACTGCCTCTGCCCTCGCGTTTTTGAGGGTCTTGCGTAAGGGCTTAATAGAAAAATAAGTGCTGACCAACAAATGATAATATTTACAGCTTAATATTGTTGATTTTGTTTGTAGATATCTCAGTAAGGGTCCGCACCTCGCAAATTGCAAAAAGTTTCACTCCGGGCCTCGTGGATGCTAAGGCAGTCCCATTGTCACTACGTTTGATAATATAAACGCAGATTTTAAGTAAACTAGATATTTCTTTAATTCAAATTTCATTTTATATTGTATCTACCTAATATTAACTTTATGAATTTAGACAAGTTTTTTATTAGTTGTTAAAAATGCGAACCGTTTTACGGATTTAGGAGTGTTCTCATGTTTTATTTTCATTATATTACCGAAACAAAAATGATAAATAAAACCACTAAAATATTTACGTGTGATTTTAATCTTTTTTTACTGGTATACTAGTAGAAATTTCTTGAGAATCTGAGGGTTTGCTTTTCTTACTGTGACTTTTTCTAACTACCTCTTTTGTAAGTTATGCGAAACCTTTTCACTTGCAGACTTTAAGCAACTTTTTGTTTCAAATGATATTGTGTTTTGTTTCACTTTAATTGGAGATGTGTTCCTAGAAATAGTCTTTCTCGAAGTTTTCTGTAAATCTTCTATCAGTTTCGAATTAGTGACTCGAGCAACCGTAACATTTTTAGCCGAAAGAATACTTTTCGCATTCTTTATTTTCTTTCGTACCTTCAAAATCTTCTTTTTAATAGTTTTTCGTTGAACTGTATTTGATGTAGGTTCTTTTCCTTGTACTGCCATCTGCATAAAATATGTAAAAATTATGTTTTAATGTTTTCTTAACTTTAAAACAACTATAACGTCTAACCTGTTTATAATATAAGTCATCGGCGTCTTGTCGATCGCAGAAATCTAGAAGTCTATTGCAAACCATTCTCAAATTTTTAATTCTCTGCCTTTTTCTTTTACCTGCTACGCAGCGATCCATTTCATCTAGGCGAAGAGTTCTAAAAAACATTAACGTTGAAACTATGGTTAACTAATACCTATTTAACAGCAGAAAAGCGTTACTTTATTTTTTATACACAACTTTAATTTTTAATTTTGTATTTATTAACTTTAAAAGTGAAGAATTAACATTATACATGAGGTACAATAAATACTTGATAACTTTTGGCTTGCTTAATAGATCGTCCTTCTCATCAATATGAATAGAAGTTTCCCAAATATTTCTGAAAAGTCTTCTGCGATCTGCATAACTTTCTTGCTGTGACATTAGCTGATCCATTTTTAAAATTAAAATCTCTTATGCATTATAAATGAATTAAATATAATTGGTTATAAACTGCCATTTTATTTTATTATTTTATACATTTTGCTAATATAACATGGCTTATTTTACTGTAGTAAATTGATGAATGGAGATTTATGACAGTTTAACTTTTTTATCTTTACATTAGACTTTATAAAACCTTTTTATATAGGTATAGGTAAGCACACGCAACAGGTTGGATTCCGTAATAAGCAGTGAATGTTCTCCATTCGCCACTCTTCAGTTAGCGGGCGACGTTCAAAGAAATACCGCACATTTACTAAGGACTTGATAAAAAAAATTACCCGACTACCATAGAAAAATGCAATTAAATCATTATCGAATAATTAACCTAACTCTGGATTATAAGTTTTTGTGATATTAACAAAATGTCAAATAAATATGATCCTAACGCAATCTGGGTAGCGCTCAGCGAATGTATCGACGGAAACCTCTTCAATGTATACCCTCAATTATTAGCTGAACTTCTTTTGCAAGAAGATGCTGCAAGGCAGGATGGTGATACTAGTGAAGCTGAGAAACTTGTCCTACCTAGTGATAAGGAATGGAGGCTTACCCAATACTTCAATCTCGTGGCTATGCAAAAGACTTTGGATGTTGATCTGCAAGTATTTTAACTAAAAAAGTAGAACGTTAAGATCTCTTCTAGGGATAAGTCTGCCTTTGCTTACAATGTTTCATAATATGTTTTACTGTATTTTTTTTGTGTGCAATAAAGAATATATACTATATACTAACCTTTAAGATAAATTAGCAATGAGTATGTAGTATATTATTTTTACAATAAGAGAAACAAATGAAATCTCTTAATTCTAATTAATTTAAATAATGTTTTATGTCTCTTTAAAACTTCCGAGTCTTAGCTTTAAAATTTCTGAAATACTAAATTAAAAATTGTACATCATTTTCTTCATTATTTTCAAATTATAATAATAATACTAAAAAGTTTTATTGATTACCTACATTTATAAAAATCAATTGTCTTTCGTTAGACTCGCAAAAAGTCGGAAACGACTTGACTAATATGAATAACTTCTTCTCGCATTACTCGAGGGGTACCACCCCTCGATTAATGTATAAAAGTATTAATGCGAAAAACAAAATTAGGAATAACCCACAGAAAAAACTAAAAAATCGAAATAGACAAATTTTACTTCTAGTACCTTATCAGCACTACTACGTATTATATACACTTTATCATATTTTCTCTTGGACAACTACAAATCACTTGTCAGACTCTCGGTTCTATAAGGACAGTAGCGGTATTCTAAAATATAAATCTATTGAATTGGAAATTTATCAGTAAATCAAAATCTAGTAATAATTAGTCATCACCACCAGTAGTACAGAAATGTATCAATATCTAACGACACGAAGATTATTTAGATGATATTAAACATTGAGTGTTCGTGGGTGTTCCTAAATACACAGTTCGTTTAAAAATAAACCCATTGTTAATCTGATGTACAAACGTCCACGTCATTGAGGGAAATTGCTTACACGTTAATTAAGCGTCGACCGTGAACCTACGCCAGTTAGAGTTGATAACTTTTCCATATGTTATACATGTGTAGATATTTCCTTTCTATAATTCACTTAATTACAAGATTTTCTGTGAAATTGTATCCATTAGCATCCTAGGAAGTATATTCCGTTATTAAGAATTTTCCAAATATCGTACAATTGATATTGATTTAAACGGAGACTTCATTTAATTCGAAGATTTATAGTAAGTGTCAGTATCTGAAAAAATATTATTAACTAAATTAATAAAAAATTATGTTATGATGACATTTTATTTCGTTCGTATTTTATATGTTTTTTTTATCTTTATATTATTGTAACCGGCTCACGCACTAGATCAACCGCTCTTTAATTATATGTAATATTCAATACCTATATAACCCTACGTGAAACGAGCCTCCGTGTATACTAAACACAATTATAACCTGCAAGCGTCCTATTTAAATTTCCATGTATCTGGACCTCCAGATACCTACTTAGATAACGATTATATAGAGTGGAGTCATAAACTATTATTTTATGATGGATTTAATATTACGTTACAGTTCGAACTCCAATTTGTACATTGTCCTTTAAAAAGGTCGATCTAGCAACGCAAGAATATCTGGGACCCATAAGAAAGTCCCACTCTTCCCCTTTAACGATTCTATGTTTTTTTAAAAATAGATTCTGATTTCAGTAATATTCTTTTGCTACCGTCAACTATTTAAATGTACAATAATATACAAATCGCGTGTCACATATCAATATGGTTACGTATACTAAGGTGATTGCGTCAAACAATTTTACGAACGAACGAAAGTGTTGTAGTTGATAATAGAAGCTTTGTAATTGAAACTTAAACTATTCTGAGGTGATTTCCCCGTAGTGATTATTGGAAGAATACTGAATCAATATCTACATGAATCAGACTATCACTTTTAGAGGATTACATTTGTATCAACACTCTTTCTAAGTATAACAGAATATACACTTATAAAGATAAGAAAAATAAATGCGAAAACAGCATAGAAAGAGATTTAATTAAATAAGTCACACACCAACCACATGAATAAATTACACTACAACTATAAAAGTACGTAAAATCCTAAATTTTTTTGATACAACAAAAATTAATATTTGATTTTTAATATTCTTATGAGTAAGTATACGTCTATATAATAAAAAGTTAATAGATATATTTTAAAATAAATATTTATAATATCTATTATATACACTTGTTATTATAGTCTTTTATTACTTTAAAACTGGCTCACGCCCTGGTTCTGTAATACTTAATACAACTGTTCTATAATACTTAATATAACACTATAGCAATCCAATAACCACATGAATCGAACTTCCATATATACTCAACACTATTACAACATGTACGCGTCTTATTTAAACTGTTAAATCCATGTACCTGTATCTCCAGATACATACTAATAAACTAAAATATAGAGCGGAGTCATAAATAATTACTAAGATAGATTAAATATTACTTTTACAATACAATATCTTTTTGCAAAACCGTGAACTTTTATAATCTTTATAACCAGTCAATTAATTAAACTACGTATTGATACTTTTTTCGTAAAGAAATAAAAGTGTCAAATTTTTTCTAAGTTTATTAATTTTATGAAAATATTGTGTTAATTTTACGATTTCTTTGATAGTCTTATTTATTAATTAAATTCTAATAAATAGAGTTTTGCTATGAAAATGGGTATACTAAGTTAATTACACTTCGTATTGTGTATTTTTAAATAATGGCTCTCGAAACTTTGAATAAAAGAAATGATTGATGGACGAAACAAGATAACGTAATTTTTACGCTTCTATGTTATTGTGAAATAATAATGAATTAACACACAATGTGGGCGAATTTCTACTAATATTTAAATAAAAACTGCTCAGTAATTGTACCTAAAATTATTTACTAACTTGCGGACCCGCCTGCGTTTCGCTTCGGGGGTTTAAAGTAAAAAAGATAAGTGTAGCGCAATCGAACAAACGAACTAACCATTGTATCGCTCAGGAACTGTACCTTTCTGGGTTTTAATCCCAGATTAGTCGTATGTCATGTAATAATAAGAATTACAATGTATATCCGTGTAAAATTTCGTTTCGATTTTTTAAGGTATGTGAATAAACTCTTCCTATAACGCGGGAACTGTACTTTTATTCAGGATAAGTAGTATCTCATGTGATAAACCCAGACTACAAACTATATGTGTATAAAATTTCTTTCGGATCTATTACGGTATATGAATAGTGCTCATCTATCCCACAGGAAGTGTACATTTTTCCGGGATAAAAAGTATCCTATTTTCTAAGTCAGCCTATAAGATGCTTGTGTGCCAAATTTCATGCAAATCGGTCGTACAAAAATACAGATAGAGCAGCCAGACAAAAATTCTGAAAAAAATTTTTTTGGGTTGTATCGGTGTTATAATGTCTCCCTGCAATAAAATTTCTGGGATATCTTTCATGTACAGACAATCGATACCTTACATTTTTATGAATATGAACAGACAAGTAATGACCCGCTTATACGTATTAGCAACTATGACGAGAGCTCATAACTTTATTCTATATAATTATTTCTTCATTATTATTATATACAGTTACATCTTTAAAATTTTTGTGACATTTAAGAGACAAACAAGCAGACAGCCCACCTGATGGTAAGTGAGCAC
>JAOPUB010035277.1:0-10585 GCA_027564055.1 Neptis clinioides
ATCATATTTTACAAAGTGTAACCCTAAGCAAAATGATGGTATCGCAATTTATATAAGAGATACATTATCTTTTGAAGCTCCCCCTCCCTTCAAGGCGGCAACGCACCGCCAAGCAAAACACACTTGTCTTGACGAGTGTTTCTCTTATATGTGCGATGTCCAAGGGTGACGGTGCCCACTTACCATCAGGTGAGCCGTTAGCTCGTTTGCTCCTTACTTAAAATAAAAAAAAATACTATGAATCGCCCGAAAAAATTAAAACGCTAAGTTTTTTCCTCTGATTTTTCTATGAATATTATGATATAAAAGGTGATCGAGCGAATTTCATTGGGCAGTATTTTTTTAAATAAAATTATCCTAATTTACTCCCTATAATGTCAGCTATCTGTCACAGAAAGTCTCGTTCAAATCAGTCCAAGCATTCCAGAGATTAGTCAGAATAAACAGACAGACAGCCAATAAGACAGACAAACATTTTAAAAAAAGCTGTTTGGTTATAAAAGCAAGCAATATTTAAAAGCAGTTATTTTAATATTACAATCAGAAAACTTTGGTTTTATAATATTTAAAGAAGTCTACAGTTGAAAATGAAAACACGATTTTGATAAAACTTTAACCTGTTGCCATTTATATACACCTTGTATTGGGAAACAAGGACGAGTCCCCTGATAAATCTTCTTTAATAATGTTTAAAAAAAGGGTTTAAATTTTTTGTTTGTTTGTCTCTATGTTTGTATATTTATTTAAAAGCATCATGAAATTAGATATAGGTAGTTTAAAAGATTTTTAAACATTTTAGTTAAATGAAGGTAGAGCTAATCTACTATTTACAATAATTTAAATACATTTAAATTCAACTCTATTATTTAGTTATTATTTTAGTAAGTTAGCAACTTAAGTAATTATAAGTAAGCATTAGTTACCAATAGGTAATTTAAATATTTGTAAAGGCTTAAAATTTGAATATAAAACGTATTTAACGTAAAGCTTATTTGCTCATTTTATAATCTTTATCAGATATTTAGAAAGGACGTGGAAAATTGTAAACTCCGCCATATTTGTAGGTGAGTCTGGTTAAACAGTACTTTGGGAAAGTAATATGCTGAGGTGTACACGGAACCCTCATAAATTATGCTTAATTTAAACTTAAACTTGGCTTCCATGGCCCATATGGGGCACAGGAACTTCAGAACTACTTCGATCTTTACTCTCCCTTACAA
The DNA here is from genome assembly GCA_027564055.1 of Neptis clinioides. NCBI lineage: Eukaryota > Metazoa > Arthropoda > Insecta > Lepidoptera > Nymphalidae > Neptis > Neptis clinioides. The sequence goes on from JAOPUB010035277.1 coordinate 1,221, forward strand.
AATTAATATTCAATTACTTGGAGTTGAGGTAATTAATTGTACAATGTCTTTTCGTATGCAGCACGTACAAACATGCAGCATTTCTACCGACTTCCAAAAAAATAAGTTATCATATTGTTTGTATTTTTTATTATATTTGTTACTTTAGAACTGCGTCACATATTGAAAAATAAAATAAATAAACTAAGTAATTGCCAACAATAGATGTAAGAAAGTGTAGGAGATTAAAAATGTTGGATAACATTAACTCGCGTCGTGGATTGAACTATCTATATTTTAGTTCGTTTTCTTTCTTAGTAGGAAGTTGGTTTTTATTAAATATATTTATTTATAAAATATAATTATTATCCTATATTACATTTGGAGAAAAAATACTATCCCATATACCGCTGGAAGAGTAACCCAGCCCCCACTTTATGTTACGGGATGATTTGTCTTTCCCCTTGATAGTCTATCTCTTTAATGGTGCGATTCAAGTAAACTTTGATTTACTTGAATTGCTCAGGGTTCGATGAAACTTTCAGATTGTACCACTGATGTTTATGGGTTACAGTGGTCATTTACCATTACATGAACACTCTGTTCGTTCCCTTCTTAACGCCATAAACAATTTAAAAATAAATGAAAACTGAGAGCAAATGTACAATAAAGAGGGAATAAAATGTTAGATTGTATCACTACATAGTATAAAGCAAAGTCGCTTTCCGCGTCCGTCTGTCCCTATATATGCTTAGATCTTTAAAACTATACAACGGATCTTGATGCGGTTTTTTTTTATAAAGAGTGATTCAAGTAGAAGGTTACTATGAATTATACTGCACTTAATGTTACTTTTTATAGTAGATAAACTTATAGAAAATAAACGTATACTTTGAACATAAATAAATTTAGTTAGTTATTAATTTTTTTTAGCTAATACAAATACAATACACGCGATGCCAGAAAAATTTAGCGTTCCTGTTGGATAAAGTTTAATGTCATAAGCGCTTATTTTACAACAAGCTATCGAAAATTAAATGTTTTTTGATAAATCTAAGCATTAGATATACGTGGCTAAACTATAATAATATTAAAAAACTCAAGAGTTTGTTTATTTGTTTGAAAGCGCTAACCTCAGGACCTATGGGTTCGAATTGAAATTTTTTGTGTAAGCCTAAATAACATTATGGCATATGGCTTGTAGCCATAGGAGCAGAGCATCAGGCGTATGAAGTCGCACCGGTCGGTTAGTATAATATACAAAATTTTGATTGCCTATACTCATTCCAAGGAAAACTCGTGACAGAAAGACAATACTTGATTGAGAAGTCTATTGCCGACCTGTATGAGCTCAGACAACTGAAAGCCTTATATTTATGACACGAAATCCTTGCTAAATTATTCCAGCTCATCGCTCTAAGTACACGTATGTGTACTCCGCATGTAAATTATGTGAACCACGAAATTTATTCAAGGGCGGGCCCATCACGCGATGGCGTGTTACCGCTTTATTTCAACCTATTTCTTTTGTATTTTGGATATTCGTATAATCTAATTAGTTATGTCGAATATAACGCATAGTTGTGAAAGCCTCAATATTGTTTTTGCTAATGGATAGGGGAAATTACTGCGTTCCTGCTTTAATCACGAAAATTTATACGACTTAAGCGGAATTCGGTAGATTGTTAAAAACTGGTTAATTACGACTTGAAGATTTACTAAGAGGGCGGGAAATAAATAATAATTTACACGTAAAGAAATTTATGTGTTTTCTAGACAGAGTCTGCCTGGGGATTTAGATCTAGGAGCAGGTTGAAAGAGCAACTATATTACACAAAAATTACCCAACATTAAACTTAATATAGAAGAAGACTGATTGGCTAATACATAATACTCTAATTTCTAACCAAGGAGTAGAGAAGAGATTTCCAAGGCCTTTTAACAAAATTTCTACAATCGCCTCCACTGCTTAATTTTACGCTTTTTAAAACTAACTTCATGTTGACAGTAATCTAGCTTTACAAAAAAATTCTAAGGTTTTAAAAAACTAGCCGATCTGCGCGACATGATCCGCGTTATGCTCAACTCCTATGGGTTATAGCGTTATGTTATGTAGCATATAGCTTTCCTCGATAAATTAATAATTCGGAACAGTATTTCCTGAGATCAGCGTGTTCAAACAAACAAACAAATTCTTCAGGTTTAGAATATTAGTATAGATTACCTTGTAAAATACATTGTAGTATTCACGTGATTTTAATAGGAAACTCCAATAGCCACCAGCAACACTATTACACTTCTACTAGCATCACTTCAAATAGTGTTCCCTTTGAAATAATAATATTCAAAAAATCAGTACAGGTAGCTTACATATTATGGTCCATGCCACCCCACCACCCACATCAATACTATAAAAGAAAAAAGTTGCCATTTTGAAGAAGAAGAGTAAGAGGAAATATAGTATAGTTGTAGTCAAGTCCTAGTATTCTTCTCTTTATTCACCGGATCTTGAGTGTAAGCCCAGTGTCACATAGAAGCATCATCAACAAGATGGGAAGGGGAGGCTAAGTCTGACCCACATGATGACTATTCTGTGTAGTTATAACTGTCACACCACCTTCTTGGACCGTTAGTGGGTATAATGCAACCAGCTCAAGCTCGCTACTCGATTTGGAGAACACCTGAAAATTGCAATAAGGAAAACGTAGAAAAATATAAAGATTACATAGTAATAGTTATTTTAAAAATAAGTAATTCAATCCAAAATTGACTCACTAAACGTCCCGTTTTTATTTTCTATAAGCATCTATTTCTATCGATAACACTTCACACATATTGTGCCGCCATGTGGCGTCACTTTTCGTTTCGACCATTTGCGCTTTTACAAGTTTGAATTACTCGCTCTTATTTAATATGTTACTACTACTATTTTTATATGTTACTTTATTGGTTTTACTAATCACTCAATCAATAAAATCTTTTGGTTACAATGTGATGACAATAAAGATTTAAAAATAATATTTGAGGCAAGTTTTTTGTACTTTCTTTTGTTTTCATCATTAATATGAATAGTGTATTCTAGTATGGGGATCAAATCATATAGACCAAGAGAAGCGAATATTATTTAATACAGAAATGCAATGTATCGCATATGTCGGCTTCAGTTATACCAGACACCTCTTATGATAAGTAACAATTTAATCTACATAATAAAAACAATCTCGGTTCCATGGTCACTATACATTAAACTTGAATTACCTTATATTTCTCGGCATAGTCAGGGTTAATACACAGATCATTATCACATTTGCAAGTGAAGTGATCAACACCGTGTTGCTCACATGATGCTTTGGGGACACACGGTGGGCTTGGTCCAGCGTGGCAAGGGTACCACCATACACATCTTGGACTAACACCGTAGGATATAAGAGCGTTGGGCAAACCGTACATTTTATCATCTACTTCAATTGGTTTTAAACAACCCTGAAAATAAAGTTTTTTTATCCAATTTAAGTTTTAAAGATTCAGAAGTAAATTTTATTGTTTGTATAGATCGTGTACCACTAAGGAAATGCATATATAGTGTATAACTAAGGAAATTTTACCATAATACTGGAGTCAGCGGCTTTTATCCCTCTAGCAAATGCTCTTTGTCTCTTATCACTTTCTATTGAGTTATATATCTCATACTATACTAACTGACTTAACTGTCTCTAATACGAATAAGATATATTGATATTTAAATAACAAGCGATAATATTGCTAGAGTCGACCGCTATCGACGCGCTGCCTCTGAACGCGTAGTTTGCACGAATTCCGAGAGATGGCGCTACTATTTTACTTGTAGCTTCTATAGGTAAAATATTCAAACGAAACTATTCTTATTTAGCAACCATTCTGATTTGGATGTTTCTTTTTTATTTGAAAGCTTTAACATATTTCTTTAAAGGATTTCTTAAACGAATGAAATAGAGAGAATTTGTATCGTAACCCAGCTGGTTCTATGAAACCAAAATACTCAAGTAAAACTAGCTATTCAATTCCAAACTAAAAGCGAGCGGATTCTTGCATTTACTTTATTTATGGACACGGGATTGATGAATCTATCCGAGACCCGACCCGAGTAGTCTAGACACAACGAGCACCGGACGAATAGCATCGATGGTCTTTCAATACGTTATCAATCATATATGGAACTCTCTACATTTTCTATTTAACGAAAATATATGACCGAAAAATTTAAATCTCAAACATTGAAAATAGGAAATATATTTATAAAATACTAGCCGACCAGGCCGGCTTCGCTCGGGTGCAGTTAACCACGCATTACTATGAAATGCCTGGACAAATTTAAACGCAAAGACTTTTTCCCCCATTGGCTATTATATTTGAAAAAAAAATAATCGACCGTGCGACTTTTATTAGGCGATAATTTAGTTTATTATAAACTAGCGGACACAACCCCCTTGATGCTCCGCTCCTATGGATCTTAGTGTGATGTTCTATAGCCTACAACCTTTCTCGATAAACGGACTATCTAACACAAAAAAATTTTTCAAATTGATCCAGTACTTCTTGAGTTTAGCGCGTTCAAACAAACTGTTCAGCTCTATAATATTAGTATAGATAAAATTAGTCTTAGTTACTTCCTATAACACCAGCTCCAGCTCCAGCTCCACAATCGGTCCAGCCGTTTCAGAGATTAGCCGAGACATACAGACAGAAAGTAAAAAAAATGCTGTTTTGGTATACGTATCGTGTGCACACACTACACACTACAATTTTACCTATATATAATAAAAATAAAATAATCTTACTAAGGGTATTGTTACCTTTGAGGCGCTTGAGGTCAAAAGTTAAACTAAATTATAGAAATTATTATGACTGAAGGTTGTAGTATATTCTGCATCTTTGGCCAGCATAACGACATCATACAGACACAGTCAGAATGATCACCAGGTGAGCTCTACAACTAGCTTTAACAAATGATTGAAATCTCTTGGGACAGAGATTATATACTGTCTTGTTATATAAATAAATTGAAATAAAATAAAAGGATCTACGGTGTTGCTAATTGTATATATCATTAAATGACAATAAACAGTGATAACAGAGTGTTTAATTACCACATACACGTCTCCTCCTGCAAAATACGGTTGTATTGTTATTGATGAGTTCATGTTTATTATCAAAGTTCGATACCAGAACCGATTCTCTTGAACTCCATACGTTCTTTAAAATCCAAGTAAAATTACTCAATTAACAAAACAAAAAACACACTAACAACACTTAACAAAATATTTTAATTCAATTAAAATTTTAGCAAAGTAGTTTTGCAGCGTCAAAATTGGTCAGTCAGTCAGTTCGTCTGAAGCTAGGGCCAGTTCGGGGAGCAGTTCTCTGCTGAGAAGAACTGGCAACAAACTCAACAGTCGCTCTTTTCAATTTACTTGTACTAATTTGAATTTACAGTCGCATCAATAATTAGTAATTACACAGATAAATGTCTAGTTAATAGCTTCGTTTGGAAATATAAACTAATGAATTAAGACACATCAGAAACCCATACCACAGGGCACTTTTCAAAAGTCGTATCACACTGTGCATTAGTACTGAAAACATCTTAATCTTATATTGAAAGTGTACACAGTTCTTAACAGTAAAATTGACATATGGACAGACACAACAATTGTCCATCAATTGTATTATTTCCACAAAGTACTTACACTACACACAGGAGAACATTTGACACTTCCAAACATTTATTATTATTACAAATTCATAATTTTCCTACTATGTAACATAATTTAATGTGCAAAATTATTTCTTTACCACATACAAGTACAAAGTATTACAAATGTCCATGCGAATAATTAAATTGTCAATATTTAATTAGATTGAAATAAATAAATTAGATAAAATATAATTGTGATCGAATATTATTAAAAAATGCAATAAAACATAAATTGTGATAAAATGTTTAGATAATTGGTAAGTATTGAATAAATTCATTATGGACAGACCATATAACTTGCTCCAGGTACTAATAGTGAGTAAATTGGAGTTAATAAGACTTGTATGCTTAGGAATGTCACTAACAGCCGCGGTTGTATAAATCTGTAAGTCATCGGCGTAAAGGTGGAACGATAAGGATAGGAGTTTAGTTACTGAGTTAATAAAGATGGAGAAAAGTAACGGAGATAAAACACCACCTTGCGGAACTCCACCACAGCAGTATGATGATTATTAATAATATATTATCACTCCTACTTTAGATTATCGTATGATAGATAAACATAATCTTAAATTAGAGAACAATATCTTATCGTAATTATAAATCGTCTTCCAATACGATCGATACACTTTGGTAAATTAGAGCGTCCCACACAATACGTGTCGACACTACGATTTGCTCTCTACTTTACGTTACCACTATCGTATTCGAAAAATAGGCACTCATTTTACCCTATGAGTTACGTAATTCAAAATCCTTATATATTTAAAAAAAATCAGTTAAAGGAAGGGGAACAACGGGGGAACGGTGAAAGAAAACGTTATGACTAAACCTATATTCTTGAGAGTTCCTTAAAAGTTATCTATATGTATGTGAAGTCTGCCGAACTGCAAAAGGCCAGCGTGGTGGAATTTGACTTTAAACCACATTATGAGGAGGAGATCCGGTTCAGCAGTGAGCCATTGACGGGTTGTGAAGATGAAAAAAAAGAAGGCAAATGATCAGATAGTACACATGGTGTGGATGGAATATTTCCCAGCAGCGAAGTTTAATGCACTAAATCGAAATGTTTCTTGGAACATTCCCGATTGTAACGTCTCTCCAGAGGATTAGGTCATCTATTCCGTCCGTGCTTGGATCGTCGATGATAAGAATTGCCCAGTAGATTCAAATAGGAGCAATTGATATTGAGGGGTGAAGGGATGGAGGGAGTTTATAAATTAAAAGTGACGTCTCGACTTATTAAGTATCCGTAGTTTTCAATTTAGTTTAGTTGATTTAGGAATTCGGCTACACCCTTTAGACTCCTTGATTTCCATGCTATTGAATAAATATAAATGTAAGTAGTGTGAATTAGTTTGTCCCTCTAATCCGTATACCAAGTTTCATTTTAATCAGCTGTAATAACTAACGCGCCACATTGGGATTAGGGAGAAATCATTTGTTCTTTCTTAGCAAACCCTTTTATTTGATACTCATGTGTTGTTTTGCACAAAATCAATCCAATCTTAAACCGTCCTCCATATTGGATTCGGAATGGCGCCATTTACTATACCACCATATAAACGTGTTTGCAAAATTTCATCTCAATCTTGTAATGATACTGCTATAATATGTGAAATATTGATCTTTGGGGGAGTGAATACTTTCAACGACTTTTTCGATGATTTTTTATAACTCTAATATTTCATTAATCTTTTCCCACATCATTTATTATATTTCCTACCTTCTGTTGGTAACAAGGTATGGAGATCATTGCCATTATAGTCTTATGTCTTGTCTTATGACTGCGCATTTGTGCGCCGGAGGTCATAGTGAGGGACAACAAATTAAAATTGCTGTTTCTACTGGCTAGGACAATACAGGACGATCACCAGATTGTTCGATGAGTAAGATGCTCTATACGTCGGACCTGAGCCTGAGCTCTCTTCAGTCGTTTCGGAATTAGAGAATTAGAGGGAATAGGGAGTGCTCCTGTGTAGCTTGTACATTTGAGCACTATAATACTCCAGCGAGTGTGTCTCCATTTCATTAGTCTATATGTCAAATAGACTAACGAAGACACAAAAATCGTTTATTGGTTGGTGGTCAGCATACGTTTCTATAATATGATCCCGGATAAAATAACAGAATTACCTAACCCTAAATTCAAAAATCTAGTAAATCAAATTTTTATAAAGAAAGCTTATTAAAAAATTGTGGACTATTTAGACGAGATGGAAGATTGGATAATACTTACAAAAATTCAAAACTATAACATAAATAAAAAATAGTAACTACTAGATTATATTTATAAATTTACTATCTTTTTTTTTATGAATACAATAGAATAGAATTCTTTATTTGAATCCAACCAAATCAGCTTACGGCTAACACTACAGATATATGGTACAGCAACTGTAACATATAGAAATGCCGATTGTGGTTCCATAATGGTCCTCACTCAGCATAATGTTCTGTACCTGTGAGCATACAAATACAGCGCTGGTCTTCCGTGTAAGAAAATAAGCAAAAACACTACAAAAATAAAATGTAAAAAATTAAAAATAACTTTATGATATATATGATGTATAAAATTTGTATTTTTGTTTATTATTTCATCTTGTTAAAAATTATATATGTAATGTTGTATAAAGTAATGACTTAGTTAATAAGTTTTAATGTAATTCTCGATAATTGTAATATTGACGTTTCGTAAGAGCTCGTTGAAGCCTTAGACGAAATAAAAACTTTTGACTTTGACTTTGTAGCTGATATCGATCAGGAAAGTTTCTTTCATTATATCACAAAAGTTTATTCTATACGAAAACAAATTGTTTCAAGACATCCGATCAAACTAAAGTAAAGCCTAGATTTAGATAGTACTGCTGTGAAATCATACGTCTGTTTTGATGTATTTACAGTATGGGGTTTCCCAAGGCTCTGCAGTTATCTCGCCACAATCATCTTAATACTACACCAAACAATATAAAGCTCTTTATAGCAAACCCAACAATACTTAAGACGCAATAACATGTTTATTTTAGTTGGAATTAATTTCTAATGATATGTTTGTATATGAGCTCCTTGTAGTATCAACATTAATTGCTACTTTTTTATTTTTTATTATTTGAAGCGTCAGTAGGTTTAGGTTTTGGATTCACGAAAACAGTCGATAGGTCGTGTGTTCAAATCCCATTCATTGGACTAGTGACCAGGCCCTCCTAACACAAGTATTCAAGCTTACTTGTAGAGGAGAAGAATAATAGTAGTTTGTAAAACTAAGACTACTATTAATCTGTTTTATAAAAAGAAATTATTATACACTAGCCACCCGCGCGATTTAATTCGCATGATGCTCCGCTCCTATGGATCGTAGCAAGATTTTTTATAGCCTATAGCCTTCCTCGATAAATGGACTATTCAATTCAAAAAGAATTCTTCAATTCGAACTAGTAGTTCCTGAGATTAGCGCGGTCAAACAAACAATCAAACTCTTCAGCTTTATAATATTAGTGTAGATGTCAAGGGAGACTGACTGACATATCAACGCAAAGCCTATACTATAATGGTTAGAAACTTGAAATATTTCACAGACTAGTCGACCCGCCCCGGCTTCGCCCGGGTTCCATTCCCCACGTATAATCCTTAGATAATAAAAAAAACATTTAAT
>JAOPUB010035286.1:0-10583 GCA_027564055.1 Neptis clinioides
ACTGTTAGGCAGACAAGAGAAAGCAGAGAATGGAAAAATAAATTTGCAACGGATTAAGATATGATGTATGATAGAGAGGGTCTGAGCACCTCTCCACCCTACCCTACGGGACCCACAAAAGTCTCCTCTCCCTACCTCCACCCAATCTAACCAAACATAAATTGTAGTAAACCAGCGAAAAAAAATATGTTCTGGGTCACATTGTAGAAGTGAAACTTCAAAAAGTGGGAAAACGTCGAAAAAAAACTTGAAATTTTAAAGGCAGTTTTTCGAATAGGACATACATTAAAAATCTTGTCCATTTTTACCAAACTGAATACCTATCCAATAGAAGTAAATATACTTCTATGGCAGAGTCGTAAAGTTACGAATTACCTTTACCCATATTTAAATTCCTATTTGATTTTGAATAGTTCCTTGTTTCGTTTGATATGTTCAAGGTCCAATGACATCAAATTTAAAATGTGATCAAGATTCGTCCTTCATATCAGATCATTCGTAAAACTAAAGATCGAGAACGTTTTTCTGTTTTTGAACAAAAGAAATAAAATCAATAAAGAATGGGAAACTAATGTATATAAATAGCAATTGCGTTAATTTCGAAATATCACAGTCGTGAAATATCTCCGTAGCTATTGGCATAATTAATCTTAATAGTTATTGACTTATTGGCTTTTACGTTAGCTCTACGGGATCAAGTAATTACGCCTTAGTTACAAATTAGTTGGCAAGATCTTCGTTAATCATCCTGAAGTGCGGTCAAACTGTTGACGTTATTGAATGCAGCAACTTCTAATTTCAATTTAATTAGATGTCATCATGTCATATCAAGATGACACTGTTTTGGTAACATGTCAAGGCTCAGGTTAACTATGAATAGAATTTGGCTATAAGTAATAGTTATAATGACGTAATCCTTTGGATAATGTAATTTCTACACTATTTGTACCTTCTGAAATTGCTTGACAGACTACATCTATTCTATATAGATCTCTATTGGATTGAGCTTATATATCAACGATCTATGGAAATTATTAGCTATCAAAGTTCATCAAAAGTGTGGATAAGTGTAGCTAGTTTTAAAAATGAATAGACCTAGGATTTTTCGCACTATGACTATTATATGTTATTAGAACTCCTACTAAAAATATTTAAAAAATATTTTTTTTGTACTAAAAAATTTTACTTATAATTAAAGTATTTATATGCAAGTATAATCGTTTTTGGATTGAAAGAAGGAATTTGTATTAAAGAACCAAATGGAATTTATATTGGTGTTCAGACGTCCATACGCCGCCGCCTTCGATTCTGTCAATTTGCATAGGAATGTAATCAGTTGATTTTCATTCTGTATCTACAATACCGGGAATTTTTATTAATTTATTTCAAGGTAAAGAACATTAATATATTCTAAAAGGTAGAAAGAAAAATGTTAAATGTATGGTAATTAATTTATATCAAATTTATATAGTAAACCTAGTTCTTGAAATTATTTTAGTGTACATATATTTGCGGAGACATTTCTATTCATTTACAGAGACTTAAGGTCATTCTATAATAATATATATAGGACTGCGGTATAACAACTTAGATGCAGGTCCATCTGGAGCTCCAACATGTTCTATGTAGATGCTAGAAACCTTAACACAATAGGGATATCTCTGTGGGTATCGAAACCAAACAATCTCCTTTGTCTGAATGCTTATTCACACGAATACTAACTGCAGAGCCCGTAGCACTAAAAAAATTGTGTAAAAAATCATGAATATGTTAAATGACATCTAACTCAATTTAAATTTTTCTGTTAAAATTAAACGTTAGTTGCGTTAGTACATAAAAGTGCAAATAAAACTTTTCATTTTCTAGTTCAATCACGAGAATGTTTTAAAATTGTTTCACGCTACTGAATTTAATGATTTGAACTTTGTAGGGGATGACAAATAACTATTCCGAGTATCGAATGTGACTGACTGAGAAAACCATTTATAGAGAGATTTTAAATGAAAAAAATAATTATTTGAATTTAGAATAAGCTTAAGTATTTGTTAGTAGCAATTTTCTTGCACTGTTTGTATGTGTGTTTGAGTCAAGTCTTTTAACTGAATTTTATAGCAGATATCCTGAATCATGTAGTTGTGTAAAATACTGAATAGTCGAATTATCATGCCCATTTAGATTTGCCGATGGCGATGACAATAACGTCACTTATATATCTGGTATGTGATGTCATCGTATATAAAACAAGTTGGAAGGTCTAAGAATGTTATCCGTTTATAAGTATTCGTTAGGTAGTATATAAGTATCCGTTTTGCGACAGTTTGATTTATTCGTTCTAGCATCTTGGGTAATCGTTTTAGAACAGCCGGGTTTTACGATTGGAGCAATCTCATTAATTCTATGTGAACAGCCATGGTCGTTGTAATTAGTAGTGCGGCGAACGTTGGCCCCTCCATATCTATGGGACCGCTAACCAGGTCCGTATACGTCGTTCGGGAGTCTCCAACCACGAAGCGACTGGTACTCGACTGGAGAATGGAATTTCCGTTAGCCTGTGATTCCATATTGTTTCTTCATTAAGGATGAAGAATCCTTATGGCCGCTGAGGGTAGCGTTTATGTATCCATCCAATCCTGAAAGCCTTTGATGTCACGAACCGCAACTGAGATTTTTCCGTTTTTTACTAAAGTTGTCTCCTCTCGGCTCTGCATTGGTACCGCTAAGCTATTGCCTCCTCCAATATAAAGAGAGTATTTGGAGAGACGTGTCCCTAACTCCCATTCTTTATTCGCCGTGGGCATCAGCAGCACTCAGTAACAATCTAAGACCTGCTACCAACCACGCTCAGGGTGCACCACGAGACAATTAACCAACATCGCACCTCTGGGAACACTAGTCTAAGTTAACTTAGCATTGTTTCGAGTAGTGATCTGTTAGACTATAAAAGTTAGCACAAACTGTATACCATTTGCAAGATATCAATGCAAAGATAAAAACTAACAACATAAATACACCGCAGAAAGCATGATCTTTGTGTCTAAATTATTACCGCTAGGAGTAATATTCTAGTCAAGCTGTCATATTAACGAAGTAAAATAAAAAAAGGAAAAAAAAATATTAAATTAATAATTCTTGACGACAATTACTATAAGACTACTATTATTATTCAATTCTGAACATACTTAATTATATTCCTCGATAACTCGCGTTGTTATGATGGAACTTTTTGAAGATAAATGTTTATGATATTATTTTATTTTATCTAATTATCGCAGATAATTGTATATTGTCACAATTCTAATTATAATAAAAAATAAGGCAATTATAATTATCGATTCGCCATATGGAAAAGACCAAGTAATTTGTATAAAATAGTCCTTTTTTTACACTTCTTTCAATTTACTACCACAAGAAATTAAAATGTGATTAAAAGTTATTAAATTCTATTAAATCCTCGCTGGGTAAAAATGTTCTTTCAAGACAATGATGTTTTAGATAAAATAAGTCTAGATTTTAAGTTGCGACAACACAACTGTGATAACTGTAGCCAATTTTTTGTTTATTAAAAATGTTTGGACAAATAGACAAACATTGGAAAATTGATTCTTTTGGTTGGTACCGGTGACCTCGAGTTTTTTTAAATATGTATAAGAACTTTTAGTGCAGAAATTTGACTAGTAACATTTTTTTTATATATTTCGATTAAGGATTTATCATTCTATTACGCTCACCGTTTGCGTTAGATACTAAAAGCTGCTTGGATATGATTTGGCGAGATAGTGTCAGCTGTCCATCAATCGACGATAAATTAGCGGTCCATTTATCGGGAAATCCCCTAGGGTAACACCGTTTGCGTAAATGTGAAATTTCACTTTTGGAATATATAGGTTCAACTGTGGGATATTTTAACACGGTAATTGGCAATTTTAACAAAGCGATTATTGAGTTTCTTGCCTGCTCTTCGCAACGGAAAACAACATTCCGACATGGCGATGGCATCAGATGAACTGTCTGACTAACTGACTGATCTAAATGACGTGTACTTTATAAAAAGTCTAATTAAAATAAATAATTTTTAGTTTGAGTTTAACAGTAGGTACAATGCTATTTAAAACACTTAATGAACATATTTACATTTCTATTTTACGGCTGAATTTGATATTATGTATACTATATATGTATATACCATATTATGTATAAAAAATCGAACGAAATCACAAAAAGAAAAAAAAATAAAAATCTAGACATGTAATTTTAAAAAGATAGACATTTAGTTAACATTTTGTTCCCACTGCGCCAATTTTAAAAGTTAGTGTGAAGCAACTACTATAATATTTCTGACGAACAGAGGAGGTGGAGTGTTGCCACATGCCAAGTTTTTTAACGAATAAATTGATCGTATAGTTCGGTTCATTCGGTTCGCAACACTAATCCTGATAGATTATAATTTTACTTTAAATACCCGAAACAAAGCGCGGGCGGGTCCGTTAGTTATACAATAAAAGGCTTTCTCAACTAGGAATAAGTAAATGTATATGCGTAGTTGATAGAGTAAAGGAAGAGAGGTAGAAATGGAGATGAATGGGTTTTTTAAGCTTCTGTTTTCTAGTTTCGTTACTGCGTAGGATTAGTTAAGTAAAACATGATGTTTATTTATTTGACATTTTCTGTTGTATAATATATACTATGTATGATAAACGACACGTGTAAATGTTTATTAAAAGTGAAATAAAAATCACTTTACAATTGCCTCCTTCTTAATCAAAAGATATTGAAATTCATAAAATAAAGATAAGGAAAGGTCTCAGAAATATTTTTGAAAGCTCAAACCTACATCTTCTAGAAGGTACTGCTACTCACTTTTTTCCCAACTGCACTCCTACCCGTTTAGATTTAATCGTAGTCTCCTCTTCTAATCATGTTGATGCACACGGTCAGTTGCCTGCAGAGTCCTTTTCATACCATGACCTTATATATGTATCATATAAAATCCGCCCACCCAAAGCAAAACCTACTATTGTCATGCGACGTAGTTTCAAAAAGTTTAATAACGATGCGTTTATGCGGGATCTAAATGACATTGAATGGAATTCTGTTTTCGATGCTCCTACCATGAATGATAAATTAAACATATTTAATTCAATCTTATTACAACTATTTGATATACATGCACCACTTAGACGTATTAAACTGAAACATTTTCCCGCCCCTTGGCTTACAGAAGAAATTAGAGCGCTGATGGCTAAACGTAATTTCGCTAAACATAAATATAAGTTAAAACCTACAGATACTAATTTACTTAAATACAAAAAATTACGGAACCGATGCAACAGAATCTGTAGAGACGCGCAGCGAAATTACATACAAAATTCCATCGAAACCGGTAACCCTTCGAAAATCTGGAAGTTTTTGGGTACACTTGGGATCGGTCGTCAACATAGGGAGTTAAATCCAAACGTCAACTTGGATGAACTTAACCATCATTTTACCTTAGTTACACCTATGGACAAAAATGTTAAAGAAAGTATGATAAACCAGATAGAGAACTTACCAAAACCTGATTGTATTCCATTCGAATTTTCTCACGTAAGTATAGAAGATGTTAGGAAGCATATCTTAGCCATAAAATCTGGAGCTCTCGGCAGTGACGGTATAAACCGCCAAATGATACTTATGGTTCTTAACACAGTGCTGCCAGTTTTATGCCATATCTTTAATTATTCGCTATCAACCCGGAGTTTTCCAGAGGTATGGCGAAGTGCATATGTTATTCCTATACCCAAAACCACCAATGCCACCTCCCCTTCACAATATCGCCCGATATCAATTCTACCATTCCTATCAAAAGTTGCTGAACGGATTGTGTTCACTCAATTACAAACATATTTAATCCAAAACAATCTTCTTTGTCCCTACCAGTCCGGCTTCCGACCTGGTCACAGTACCCTTACGGCCCTAATTAATATCTGTGAGGATATCCGATATGGTCGTGACAGACAAATGGTAACAGTTATAACACTTCTAGATTTTAGTAGCGCATTTAATAATGTTGATTACGATATACTTACGGCTACTATGGGTTCATTAAACTTCTCTCAAGATGTAGTGGATTGGTTCCGTTCATATTTGTCGAATCGTCAACAAGTTATACGTGCTGGTAATAAATTCTCCTCCATTAAATATTTGAAAGCTGGAGTACCACAGGGTGGTGTACTTTCGCCAACACTTTTCACAATGTTTATAAACTCTATTTCAAATCAATTATCATGTCAATATCATCTTTACGCCGATGACCTTCAGTTGTACACCTTATCTTCTGTGAACGATATCCGAAAAGCTATTGAACTGATTAATGTAGACCTAAATATAATTTCTGAATGGAGTCGAACCCACGGCTTACTGGTAAATGCTAGAAAATCACAAGCAGCAATTATAGGGGGGCCCAAGCAAGTATCTAAAATAAATTTTGATTCATTAACACCAATAGTATTTAATAACACAGTTTTGCCAATAAATAGTACTGTTAAGAATCTTGGACTTACTATTGATCGCTCTCTTACTTGGGTTCCGCAGATTAGCGAAGTAAGCCGTAAAATGTTTTCTGCAATAGGATCTTTAAGGCGTTGGAAAAATCTACTTCCGATCAAAACCAAGATAACCTTAGCTGAATCGCTCCTGCTCCCAATATTGGACTATGCCGACGTTAGCTACATCGACTTAACAGAGGATTTATTAAATAAACTCGAACGCCTGCAAAACCTGTGTATTCGCTTCATTTATGGTCTGCGTAAGTTTGACCACGTGTCGGAATATCGCGCACGACTTAAATGGTTACCTATTCGGCTACGTAGAGATTTCCATGCCCTTTGCATGCTCTATTCTGTGCTATATATACCCTGTAGCCCTAAGTACCTAAAAGAAAGATTCGGATTTCTAGGAGAAGACCCCAATCAGTGCCCAACGCTTCGATCACATACTGACAACAGACTAAAACTACCAATATTCTACACTAAGTCTTACAACGATTCATTTACTGTGCATACCATTAACTTGTGGAATGACTTGCCGCATAACATACGTCACTCAGATTCATTAAATATTTTTAAGTGCCGCTTAAAAAAATATTATTTAACATTAACATAATAATATTTATAAGTATTTATATATTTATATATATATATAAATATTTATGTGTATGTAGTATGTATATTATGTAAACATTATATTATTTGTATGTATTGTATTATATGTAGTAAATAATAATTTAGACATATATGATTTATATTCGTTTAGAATAATACTTTTTGCACTATCCAAATTAATTTCACAAATCCAGAGGTCGAAAGGTTGTCTGGAAGAGATTGCCCACAGCAATAAGACCGCCTTTGCACACGTGTTCTTATATTTTGTTTATACATGTCTAGTTCTTAAGTTTATTGTAATTTTAATGTGCAATAAAGTATTCATTCATTCATTCATTCATTCCTACGCTTTTACCTAAGAAACCCACATATTGTTAAATCACGTGAGATTGGGGGAATAGGGATGGAATAAAATCTCACGAAATCTCACCTGGGGGACGCCCCCTTATGGAATATCAAAAAAATTGACGATTCCACTGAAAAGAGGTAGAATGATTAGTACAATAGATTTATAAAAGTAGTATATTAAATAGAGTAAAAATTAGATATATTTACATAATCTGTAGTTACTAAGACCATAGTAACGTGTATGACAATATAGCTAGGTATATTCAAAAGTAGGTAATATAGGCAACCTGTTTCGTTCAATAAATTATGTAGTCTCGAAAATGTGTATTTATCTTAAATAAGTTATTTGTATTCGTATTGTAACTGGCAGTTTTTGGCATAATATGCTAATAACGAATTGACCTGTTTCTGTCAATAATATCTTAATTTGCGAAATAAAAAGTAATTTATATATAAATGAAGCAAATACATTGATTTATTGTATGCTAAATGAATATTATCTTATACTAACAGATGAGGTTAAAGTTTAATATGTATTTTGTTTTTATAGACTGTAATAAAAGACTAAAGTCTTTTTTTATGAATTTTCCAACTTGAGTGTTGCCAACTCTTAAAAATATTTCTTCTTAATTTTTAGCCACTAAATATCTCCTGTTATTTTTTTTTTCTAATTTGAGACGAAAATCCCGTGAGTTCTATGCTTGTTATAATCTTTATATTATTGTAATCGGTTCGCGCACTAGTTCAACCACTCTTTAATATTTTACACTACTCTACACCAACATAATCCTACATGAATCGAGCCTCCGTGTTTACTAAACACAATTACAACCTGTAAGCGTCCTATTTAAACTTCCACGTATCTGTACCTCCAGATACATATTAATAAACGATTATATAGAGCGGAGTCATAAAGAATATGCAGTTATGTGGAGTATCGTCATACGAGTCGTTATGGTGCCTAATTAATTCAGAGCTATTTGTTATATTTTTTTATCAATAATCTTATATTTCAATCATCCTAGGTACGTTCATAACTGTCGCAAAGATGAGTTATGGTCAATCTTTGAATATCGAATGTACAGATTAATACAAGATTATAGAAAACATAATTTTTTAATTTTGTACAATAATTGATCACCATGTTTTTTTATTATCTATATCTATTGTAATATAATGGTTTTTAATATCTTATTTTAGTAATATACTATATACTAGCTACGCTTCACAAGTTCTTATGTTTCTTTGCTTTAATTTCTTGTGTAGTTAATTTTTTACTACGATCAATAATTTATCAAATTTTACAGCTTCAAATAATAGAACCACAGATAATAATTAGATAGTTTCGTTGATACAATAGTTTGATTTCTCCGCGCGTAATTACTTGAACTGTATACTTATTGGTAATCTAAACACTCCTTAAAATTTTATTATTATTTTTTACATCTTAGAAGAGTGTTGATGAAGATGAGGTTTTAATTAAGTAAAAGAACATCAGCTGTATAATGGGTTGAATAGTCTAAAAAAATATTTTAAATAATAACATTTTGTTTAACATAAATTCCATCCTTATCAGTAGTTTCAACGTTTTTTTACGCCCACTGCGCTAATATTAACCGAGACGGATAAAAAATTAAATGTCATGAGGAATACAAATAAAAAACTATTGAATGGCTATCCATTTTCTTGTCAGTCAATAGGTATCCGAAGATAGATTGTAGATTTATTTTACATCCGCTGTAAAAGGTTTTAAGAGTTCGTGTTTTAAGTATTAGTAAGTCCTTTAGAAATCCTTTCACTTGGGATTAAACGTCGTGAACTTAAGGCAATCCATAGTAAAGATGAGGAGATTAATAATCGCCATTGAATTGTATTAACTTAGATGGTGCAGGAGTACATGATCATTGACTAGTCTATAGACAAAGAAGTTATTTCTATATATTCTAAATTATCAATAGATCATGTTAATTTCGAATAAGAAGTAATGTTGCCAGAGCGTAACGTGTCTGTACTTTCTGTCTAGAGTGAGAGAGCTTGAAGATGTAATTTTTACCCTTTTTTACAGTCTATGGAGATAAAGTAAAATATTAAATCATGATTTCTTATTTCTCCCCATACTATGTTGTATCTTATGTACCTATCGTCCGTATCTGCATGTTGCTGTAAACCAGCTTTGGTATTCTTTTAATCTCAGCGGCATTTACAAACTAATTCCTTATACGCAGCGGAATTCTTTAATATGTTCCTTATTTAGCCCGTGCTATAATACCGCATGCATATCAAATGCCAACTTTCAACGAATCACGGTTTCAAAGGAAACCAACTAGTTCACAGGAGACCTGTTTTATAGGTGACATTTGTTTGCGCTAGCAATAGTCACACTGACAGTTGTCTATGGTTCCAATAAGGCTGAATGTGAATGCACTTAGCATATTATCTATACACCGCCGTTAAAGTAAAAATACATCTATAATTTTTAAATCCATCGTGTAAACACGATTTAAGACTATGAAATTCAAACGGACTTTTGAACGTGACCGCTTGTTTCTGAGAACGGTAAAATATTTATAGACCACGTCGTTTCTGAAAATGGACCGGCTGCGACTGTTCTCGTGAGTTATTCTAAAAAGTAAATTAGATTTTCAAATGTGTAACCTTTGTTTTTTCTAAAAAAAAGATATGCTGTCTATGGTACAAACATTAATAAGGCTTTACGAAGTCTGTATAGGTCTTAATTATTTGATTTCCTACAAGGAAAAATTAAACCGAAATATCAACAGCAAGGTTATAATTTGGTCTTGTTTGTCTATGGTTTTTTTATAATCTGTTAAACAATCGGTAAGAATTTATAACAGTAGTAGATATAATGAAATGTATGCCAATGCTAATGATTCCACGTGGGTAATAATTAAAAAAAAATAAGTTATCAAGAGGAGAAGAGAACGTTCTTAATATAGTTTGTCTAATAAATTATCCATATGAGTATCTAATAGTAAGTCGGTAATTACAAAAGAAACGTAATATTAAGATGACTATAAAGTTTGTAATTTTAATGCGGCGTTGCTTATAGTCTTAACGATAATGACACTAGATTAG
>JAOPUB010035305.1:0-10582 GCA_027564055.1 Neptis clinioides
ATTTGACACTTATATAGTCTATAACCTGAATTAACATATAGGCCACTTTTTATCCCGGAGAAATTTAGAATTCCCGCGGGATACCTGAAGACGGATGACCTTAACCGCGACACTATGATATTAGTTTACTATATCCACTACGCGAAAGCATCAGCGGGACTGACTTTAATCTATCGTACCAAAGATTAACCATACTGTCTAAACTTAGATGTGCTTGAAATAAAAGGAACTACTCGCGGATACTAATTTATAAAGGATGTTGCTCAATTTCGAAAATAAGTTTACGGATATCAATAATGCACATATAAATAGCCGCCATGAGAGAAATTACGAATACTATTACATCCAAAGTTATCTAGCAGTAAGGCTGAAGTATAAGGAAGGTAATTAAGCCATCATAAGGCTGATCTGCGTATAGACCTTAACTTTTTTTCAATTGATTAATTAATAAATAGTACTACATGTTACAGCAGGTATAATATTTCGTCATTCCTATAGACTATTCTTTCAAGGCATAAATGTGCTTATTTCCCATAGCAATCCAACATCACTTACCGCGAATCAATCTAAATATGAACGCAATCCGCCCTCAAAGCACCGATGTAGTTTTATCAGAACAAATAAAAGCTTTTTATTTCAATTACAGAGTATAGCGAGTTTATTTCACAATTAGCAACGACGTGTCCGGGTGTTTTTGTGATATTCTAACTGAAAGTAATGCACCATTTCTGTCCGCTTTATCACTCTTTACGCGAAGAACGTGACACTTCGGACGTGTTGGTGGCTAATGTACTGGAAAAATACTGAGAAAACATTATTATTGCTGATAATATAGATTTCATACACAATAAACGCAATAATAACGTTAACCGCCAGGGATATGGGAATTAAACTATAAGGGAAGCTCGGTATAATTTTAAATATTTTATAAAATACATTAACTAGCAAAAGACAACATGCAAAGAGAACCTGGCAGTACCTTGGACTTGAGTTCAAAGAGCAGGTTTAAGTAAACTTTTTTTTTGACTCAACTATATAACAATATAAAAAATAATATGTATGTAAATATGAGTAATTGATCATTTATAAATTTAATTTATTATTGAATATTGGTATTATTTTATTATGAAATTTCTTTAATTTAATAATTAACCAAACACAAACTGTGACATTTAATCAACGTATTACCAAATGATTCATGTGATTCGTGTGCATATAATATTTGCATGCCTTAATATGGCAGAACATGTAAGAGCAAATAAATTTAATTTCATTATTCTCCAAAAATATTTGAGCCCACTGCTTATAATATAATTAAACCAATCATGTCGACGTACTGACGATTCTATAATTACACTAAAAAGTAGGGCAGTAGTTTAGTCAAAAAACCATATGAGGAGATTACTCATCAAACTGCTGCTAATCAGTCGGAACTATAGGTTTTCAGGGAAATGGATATTATCGATATAATCTTCCTCAAGTTCCAGAAAAAAAAAATATTTTAAAATAGTTTTTCTTAATTGAAAATTGATATTCAAATTGGTAATTATTTAAAAAAAGATAATAATTACTTAAAATTAACGCAATAAAATTTAAGAGATTCGTGGATAGTATTTATTCGCAAGATCAGGAAAATATGAATTTTTAGGATATTTCTCGACTATTTCACCTGCCCTATTCTAAAACATATCTTTTTTATACTATGGGAAAAATATATAACTTCTAACTCCTGTATTATAAAAGGGGAATACATTTACACCGTCCTTATTAAACTTCCCTCTGCAAAGTTTTTTTCACAGACTTCGAAGAAACAAGTAAAAGCACTTTCGAGAAGTCGATGCGGAAATGCGGTAAAGTCGGAATTCAACCACTTTTCCTCTTACTTTTTAATAATAAAATGATAAAATTACTTAATAATAATTTATTGGCGTAAAAAATATAATTTTTGTGAATTTTTAAATAATTTCTAAGCTACTACCATACCTTAATATAACGTTATTTATATTCGTTTTTTTTATTCTGTGGAATTCTGACACCTGTAAGTGTTGCAAGTTAAAAAATGTAAATATTTTTTTTATTTAGAAACACTTGTTGACAGTAATTAACAAACGTGACATTTATCAGAAATCCGAGGAATAAAAAAATCAATTTTAAATACATGGCTATCTGAGTATATCTAAATCAAAGGAATCTCGTATAATGATTATTTGTTATTTAATACAAAAGATTGTCATAAAAATACAAACGTTTGATACAAATTCGATTGATATTTAAAGATTTTTTTTTCAAGTATAAAGAACTTAATAACGATTTAGATCTTTCAAATTAAACAAAGATTATATATAAGGAATAAAAGTACAAAATATGTTCCAAATTTAAAATTTCTTAGAATACATAAATTAAGGTATCTATTTGCAATCCACAATCCAAAGTCTTTGAATTCAGATTGGTTATTAATTCCAGCCGTATATAAAATTCAAATTTGGGATATATTTTTTATCTATCTAAAATAAGAGGATTTTAGATGGAAATTAGATCCGAAATTTGAATTGAATATACTACGTTTTGAATTTGGAATCAAATTGGCCTTACTAATTTTAGCATTTACTGTAAATTTCATTTTCTTACATCAATATTTTAAAACATCAATTCCGTAAACTAAAATCTAAAGAAACATGTAAAAATGTCCTAAATAATAATTTCAGATCCTTAATCTAAATTGTAGTATAAACTGTAAGCTTTTTAATAGGATATGACTTAAACTAATTTATAGTAACGTTAATAAGTGCTCTACTATTTAAAAAAAATGATACGCATTGAATTAGTTACTATCAAGCATGAAATATAAAAAAAATATTGCATTCCTAATATCTATAATTTTTATGAACCGTAAATATCAATTTGATTTCACTAAACTATAAAAACTAACTTATTTTATTAATGAAAATTGTTATTTTGGTAGTTCAATTGGTGCCGTGACCAGGAATATTTCAGAGCATTTTAATAACAATCTAGTTCTATAAAGTTTCGAGAAAATGTCAACAAAAATATAATCTAATGTCCAGAATTAGTCAATAGTACTTACTTTACACATACAAAAAAGGCAATTATTAAGAAATTGTCATATAAAATACTGTAAGGCAGTGTTACGGAATGAGTTCAATCAGAGATCAATATTAGTATTAATTTATTGTCCTGGCGTGAGGAATATGCAAAGGAATGTAAGGCAAACTTGGTGATTAGATGATATGAGGTCTATCTTACGACAATTAAATCAGTGTCTCAATACTTCAAGGGAGCCATGGGAAAGCAGAAGCTATCCTATCTATAATAGGAATTTCGTCGTAAGTTAGACCCCTTAAACTATTTAATATGTTTATACTAATAACTATGAAAGTATGCAAATGTATCAATTATTATAACACTAAAAAATTATGGAAATAGTGGCAAAGGAACTCCCACTCTCACAAATGTACTACAATACATTTTTTAAAAATATTATATAAAAAGGCATAACTAATATTAAATATGTAAATAAATTTTGAATTTAAATATGATATAATTTTGAGACTAATTGAGTATTCCCTAATCACTTATATATTCTAGTTCCTATAATACTAATTTAATAATATTGTCCGTTTATTCTCCTGCAGCTCAACTCACGAATCTCCGCCTTTCATTTAATGACGGCAAATAAAGATGATTGTCACGAAATTGTTCGTTTAACATTAATATTATGTGATGTTTTCAAAAGGAATAATATAGCGCGAAATTAATTTAAAAAAAAACAGATGGCGCTGTAACATAGAAAAAAGAGAGTGAGAATGCTTATTTTTATTTTGTAAAAAAATTATGAAATTTTGTACAAATTTGATATTTTCAAAAGGCATGTGTGACGATATGTATGTTTTGATTTTTTAAATATCGATATATATTGCCCAAGCTTAAAACAGCCATTGGAATAATTTATAAACTGGATTAAAATTGGAAATTCATATAAAATTCCAATAGAAAAATTCTAACCTTAAAAACGATTTGATGTCATATTATTCCAATTTGAAATCTTGTTTTACTTAACGTTTAGTGACAACCATGTGAAGCAGATACAAATTGACAATACTAGTATCAACAATCTGTTATATGTATACATAAAGCTCTATAATACTTTAATTCATCTCACAGCTCCCGTTAAGGCTTAGGACATAATTGAACACACAGATATATGGATCGACTTCAAAATTATTGTAATATCTTTTATCACCACTTTAAAAAAAAGGTTCTAAATTCCTACTTTTTTATTAATAACACTGTAAGCATTGTTGTTGCTCTAACGCGTAGTTCCAAAGTAGGCACTCCAGCCATAGTCTGGTCTTTTGAGATTTTCAGAAACCTTAGTTATATTACAGTAACCAAATTATTCGTTATAGTTACTCCCATAAAACTCTTTAGGAAAGCTTTAAAAAAATACTTTTCAAAATGGGCAGTAATCATAAGAATGAAAGAATACCTCAAAAAAAATAAAATTTGCACATTTTATCGACCTTTAGCAATTCATCGATACTTTCTTTATTTATAAAGTTATTAATGGAATAGCTTTGAAGTCGACCATAACATGTCTCATTGGATAATTCTAAACTGCATAACAACAACGCTTAATTATTAACGTTTCGAAGAATCCAAGGCATAGAAATCGATGTAGAGGTTTTATCAAAGAAGCCGTAGGGATAGCAAGATGTTACAGATAATAAAAATGAACATACATAATAAAATATCGCGTCATACGGCAGGTTTGACAATGGCAGCAATCGAGTAAATTAAGTACATTAGGATCAAAAACATCATAGGATCATTTATAAATGAGATTCGTATAATACTATTTTAATAATACTTAATGTAAATCAAGGATGTTATGTCGCTTCATAATCTAATCGAAATGAAACATTTGACAATTTTTTATTTTTGTCTTTCAGATTAATATTTAATTTAACCCGCTAGGTTTAATATTTCTTACTTGTAGTGGTTATTCCTAAGCCATTTATTATTTTAATTAAACAGTTTTTTATAGAAATCTTATTATGAAAACAAATATTCAGATCCATCATTTTCTGTGCATAACATCCCTGATTAAGATACTTTGTTTCCATTTCACAATGTCAAATTCAATATCAGAATAATTTACTTTTCCGTGGAACAAGAATTGCGTTTTATAATCCTTAAATAGCCATGATATAGTCTTACCACCCTTACGTTCAATATCATTCGTATATTTGAAAACGACAGCTTATATTTCAATCGTAAGGAAGTAATACGTTTGCCTTTTGACAAAGGAGATAACTATAACCTCTTTTATCAAATTTATTCTAATATTAACATTGGGATGGACATTTTGATTAGCAACTAATACGTCAATGATAACGATAACTTCGAAATCTTGTCTTGATTAAATTTAAATGTTCTAGGAGTCTACTCGTAAAAGTGGTAAAGAAATTACATGGCTGATTACAATAGCTTGCTATTAAGTAAATTAAAGATCACATCAAGACCTAAATATTTAATTAATATGTTAACTTAAAAGCAGAAAAGGTTAATTAAATGTTTCCATTAAATATCCGTTGAATCCTAGCTTTTAGAATTGCTCATAAGAAAACATATTAGCCCATATTCGTTTTACAATTTAACAGTCCGATGCTTTATTAGGACATTGTGAAACAGAATCTTAATGTAACAAATCATCAAATTGTGATGAAAAATTGTGCGATTGACCAAATTAATGAGTATATAAAATCAATAAGTGATGTTTCAATAGCGTGAAAAATACGCAGACGATAAACTAGTAGAGTGATTGATAATAAAGGGTTGAACGGTTGAAGGATTGATTAGGCGGAGCATGTCGGAGTGCGTGAATCACACGGCGGCAGGAGACGCTGATTGTCAGTACCATTTCGCTTTTTGTGCGAATATGTCCGCTCGGAGGTTTTGAGCGAAACATATTCCGAGTATCTGTCAATTATTAAATACATATTAGGATTCATTTATTATACCGATGGCGAAAAGTCTGACCTTTTTAATAAATATATAGTAGTTGTGGAGTCAGCGAATTAATTAGAAAAAAAAATCAAATATAGACTAAGTATTTGTTAGAGTCTCCTATCCAGCTGATTGGTGTGAATAATAAAAGAAATTTAATAGTCCATGTTAGCGAAAAAAATTATAAGTTATTTTTTTGTTTTAAAATCCTTATTTATTCTAAATCTTATATTATAGAGGATAAACCTGATGTCATACCCAAAATAAAAAAACATAAGGATTCCAACAGCTATACATATAATACAGACAATCACAAATAAAATACATACACACAGCAACAAAAAGTGCATCTACAAAATAAAACTTACTTGTGCAAAAGCAGTACAAACAGCGGAGGTGGCTACAATCAACAGATTATGGTCGAACCACTCTTCGGCGGCCTCAAGGCAACCCTTCTCAAATATTATCTTAGATTTGTCAAAACTCTAAAACAAAAGAGAACTAAACGTGAATACACCAGTAATAACGTTGTTTTTAATTGGCGTACAAGCTTTGACGCCATTTTATAACTTAAACCATCCAAGTATTATGAAAACGAATTGGGCAAAGACAAAATCAAAGCTTTTAGAACTGCTTACGAAAAAAGTTAATATTCATTTTATAGTTTAGCAGTTCGGACTGTATTTTGAAGTCATCATCAAATCACCCCAATATTGTCACAAATCTGCCGATATCACTTAAAAGTGCGGGACATAACGAGTAAAAACATATTTTCGTATCGTATTGTTCTGACATAATAACAACTTTTAAATTATATTTCTTGTTTTCAAAGTATTATTATAGTTTTAGCATGAGTGAGTCTTTATAATTCTATTTTATTTCAAGTTAAACCTCATTTTTAGCGTTTCTGTATAGTTGATCGTTTTGACGGACAAGAACTTTTCACATACGAACATAAGTTAAAGAAAAGCTTATAATAAAAAAAAATTAATAATTTAAATAAAACCAAATAAACGAAGAGCCAATGGGGTCAATGTAATGACACTGTTGTGCACACACAGAGGATAATACGGGATGTATTCAAAAACCAATCTACGTCCATAGCTTATTTACAAAAATATAGAAAAAGCTGTGCAGTAACAAAAAATACACATTTATAGGGTCACTAGAACCTTAAGAGCGAGTGGTCCTAACACTGCGGCGGCGACGGGAGTGAAATGACGTTGCAACCAATCTTCTGCTGCGGCAAGGCAGCCGCGCTCGTGGATCACGCGCTCACTGGACGGCTATAATATGTTATAATCTACAGAACTAGCTTTTAATTCATTATTGCGATTTTTAACCTTTATAACCTCTTTTTGAATTTATTAAAATCCTAATTCAATCACAAGCACTTGGATTAGGTAGAGGAGCTAACTAGCCGACTACGGTATTCCATTGCACTGAGTCTATAAAAAATATGTATGTAGTACATAAAATGTGGAATGAGTTTTATGCTTCTTCTAGGTATTTTACATAATTTATCTCTACTCTAAATTTTAGGGTACCCATTACTATTGTAAAACTGTGAAAATTGGTTCTGCTAAGAGCATTTTATTTTATTAGAATTTGAAATAAATTAGACACAGATAAACAAACACTTTAAGAGAAATATATCAACAAATATTTCTAAAATTAAATAGTCTTTAAAAATACTGGGTACATATTAGTAATCAGCAGAAGAATAATTTGTTATATAAGGGGTCCCTCGAATCTATTATAATTAAATTCCAGTGAGATTTTTTTTTGTTTGAGTTATGGTCACTACAGACATCTAGAAAATCCAAATACTTACATAAGTAGGTTTCCTGACGTCATATCCACACTGCTTATTCCTGATGATATCTTGTGGCTTGTTTCTGCAGCAACTGAAGGGAACACCGCAGGCTTCACGAGACCCGACCGCTCCACTGGAACAGTTGAAGTAGTCGTTGTGGTTCCAATCCTCTGGACCTCCAACACCACAACATTGTAACTGGAAATTAAAATCAAAATTTATAAATACTATAATAATATGTAAAAAAATATCGTGGTTTAAGCAAAATATTCACAATTAGAACTTTCAAAAATACATACCCAGTCTTCTTGTATCCAGTCTATCAAATTCTGTTGATCAGGATCAGATCGATAATTTGTGATGAAAGATTGAAAGCCGGTTGTTGCTTGCTGTTTGATCTATAACAATAAACATTAAACTTAGTTTTTCTTACAACCACACAAGCATATTTGATACTATAACCAATAGTGAGAAAACTTTGTTTGTAATGTTTTGGCATCTTGTGTGTATTAACGCGTATTTTGTGATGGAAACTATTCCAATTATATATTTTGTACCTAATTAATAAGATGATAGCCATTTTCTTAATAATTTCTGTTTCTATTTTAGAAATTCTGACTATAATAAACTAGAACATTTCAAAATCCCTCTGTCTCTTTTCTCCCTCTTTTTCTTTTCTATGTCTCTATTTCTCCTTATTTTCCTCACACTTTGAATATTTTAATCTCTTTTTTTTTCTTTTTAGTCCTCCTGCCCCTTCTCTCATTCTATCGTTTTTTCATTTAATGACGTGATGTCTATATGCCTAATACACTCTTGACTGCCATTGCCGAGTGGATTTTTTTATTTTATATTTTTTTATAAAATATATGGCTTATTTATGACAATATAAAAGGAATGTCATGATAAAATAAACGTATTGAATCATGTATAAAGTTGGATACATACTCGGACGAAGCCAAAGTAATTTAACTAATGCTAACAATCCACTTTTCATCCTACGCACGGCAATCGGCATTAATACAATAAATGATATGTCAGTACATTGAATGTAATATAGAAGTAATGCTTATTATGTACCTACATCATGGTTTGTTCTGAATATTAACGGGAGTGATTAACCAAATATAAAAGTGATACAAATATTAATATACTAAATTCATACACATGCTTTTAAAAAAATATTTGTATTTTTACCCAATCTTTAAAAACAAAGAAAAGTATTCCGGCTGTCATCTCGGCCAACAGTAGAAGAGCAAGAAACACTGCATACTGTAACAAGAATAAAAATGTTACTTCGAATGTCTGTACATACATAGAATCTTCTATTTAGGATAATTTAACTTTGTATCACCAATTGAAAACAAAACGAAAATATTTTTTTATCTGTCTGTCAGTATGTTTATATTTGCTTTTTCCACGTATTACACTAAATTTTAGGTCAAACATAGAATACATGTCTAGGAAAATGATATTAACATTTAAAAATGTTTTAACCTAGCAAATCTAGTAAGGGGCCGTCCATATATATATAAAAACTATACCTTATATTTCTATGTACATTTCAATAAATGTAAATTATTCTCTTCTAGTCATATACCACGACTTCTCTCGGGTGCAGTTTACATTAAATTTTTCAATAAAAGATTTGATTCTCAATATATTATTATTGCTAAATAAAATAAAATCGAATAGAACTTTTCCGGGATGAAATATAGCCTGTATGTTAATCCAGGTTATATATATATATACTATCTATGTGCCAAACTTCATTGAAATCAGTTTAGGTGGTGTCGCATGATTGAGTAACAGACATCCAAACACATTTATAATATTAGTAAGATTATAAATGTGAATGTTTGTTACTTAATCACACAAAAACAGCTGAACTGATTTCAATGAAATTTGAAAAACAGATACTTTATACCCTGAATTAATATATAAGCTAAGTCGTATCCCGAAAAATTCAAAATTCCTTTGGGATAACAATTAAATATGTCTACTGTTATAAACTTCTGAATATAAAGTAATAACCTTAACAAAATTTAGTCTATATGTTAATCCAAACTATAAACTATTTGTATATAAAATTTCATTGAAATCCGTTCAGCCGTTTTTGAGTAATTAAGTAACAAACATACAAGCTCTTAGAAATAAATCATAATAGTTAATAAATCGTCGGCCGTCGCAAAATTATGTCAAATTCATTATAATAGTAAATTTTGTGAAACACTTTTATTTATATATAAAGTAATTTGGCAATTCTAATAAATAAGAAAATGTCACGACAAACAGAAACTTTAATTTTATTTATGTGATGAAGATTATATTAGTTTTATTACATAATTGAGGACGTTTTGGAAAACCCTGAGGATAAGTATATAGTTAGTCGCTATATACAATTAATCGTTTCAAAAAATAGTTTATTATTATCCCGTAGGAATTTAAATTAATTTTCTTGGATAAAAAGTATCCTATATGTTATATGAAATAAAATCTATATATCATATATATTATCTACCATATAAAAAAACATTTAAAATAATGACCTACGTTTAGAACGAATTATTTATTTAATCTAAGTAAATTATTAGTAAAGTTAGTATGTCGTTATTAATCGTAACTTAAATGTCCATATTAAATTCGTAATTAGGTACTAAAGACAAAGCTGTACGGTGTGATACCTGTGCCTTTTTCATTATGAATTAAAAAAAGTAAAATCGGTATTTCGTTTAAAAG
>JAOPUB010035325.1:0-10578 GCA_027564055.1 Neptis clinioides
TGAAAAATAATTTGAATCTATATTGAGAACATCTTTAAATTTTACTAAACTCAAAAACATAGAATTGTCATCCTGTCTGCCCGATTTTAAGTATATTGAGTGTTACTGCGCAGTAAAGCTCCCATACTCTTTACAGAACTATGTGAAATCTATTTTTTTTTACTTGAAAAAAGAAATTGACCAATAATGGTGAGTAGTCAATATATCTGGGTCTTAAATAAATCAATCAAATTGTTCCAGCCATTCTCAATTAATTTATATAAATATTAGTAGGATAGCTGAACCATTCTCGCTTCACTATTAAAAAAATATTAAAAGGTTTTTGTTATTTTTTTTATTCAACAACCTTCACTTACAATAACTCACCAGTGAAAATACGTTTAATAAGGGTAAATTGACTTTTTTAGTAAAGCTAACGTGTACGCCAAATTAAACTCGCTTTATCATAGTCGTGTTCTGTAATGGAATATTCCCCATAGCGATGATCCAATGAAGTGTGCATGGGATAACATGAATACCTTCGTTTAGCGATAAATTTCTGGAATCTCGGAATTCTCACTTATTCTCAATATGATACAATCAATAACTGAGCTGTATTTTGTTATATTTGTATATATATTGTATACTTAAATAAATAATACCATCTTATTAATATTTTTCTACTCAACAAACTAAATGAAACAATGTCATATTAAATCTGACTTTTTTAAAATTTGATGAGATTTGTTCTGTAACAAACATCAGAACTGTACATAATTAAAATTAATAATATCAGTAGAAATGAGTTTTTTATTGAGAATATATTTGACCGAATGGGTCTGTTTGTGAGTGAGTATCTAACACGCTTTTTTATTCTATCTGGATCTAACCCTGAAGTTTTCACGAAATAAGTTTAGGAAAATGGAATATTCATTTGAGCTTTATCTCCCATTTTCTTAATAGAAAAGCTTTTTTATATCCTCTATCTTAGGTAATTGTAAGTTTCGTTCACTTTTTGATTCACTCTGGATCCAATTTTGAAGAATTCATATAAAAAGCCAATAAATGTTTATTGTTTCATTTTCTTATGAAATGCAGTTTTTAATTACTTTTTCTTGGTTAAATGAGCTAGAGAGACAATTATTAATTCTCTCTGATTCTAAATCTAAAGATTTCCCAATGTAAGCTAATAGATTAATTTTCTAATGCTGTATTCAACTCCTTTAATACATAAGTTTCCCATACACTTTTTAATTTACTTTGGATCGAATCCTAAAGTATTCACGAAGAAACTAATCGTTTGAGCTTATCATATTGATTCCCTTGTATTCGATGTAACGTTCAAAATTGTTGTGTATATAAAAAAGGCCATTCAAATTCCATTAGAAAATATCAAAAATATTTGTTGTATTAGTGTATATCAGTAATACCAATGAGCGTGTATCGTGACGTATTAGCTCTTTTCATCCGGCGTTAAGCTCTTTGCCAGAGGAAAGGGTCTTAACGAAAAGACTTTCAAATAGGATTTTTGTTCCACATTTAGTGGGTTTATTCTCATTTATTTCTTTTGGTTTACTATTATTTCATATTTTCTTTGGATTAAGGTTTTCTTCTCTGATCTGGTCAAGTCGTAGCCAATTAAGTTGCGACTTTATTTTGAATAACATTGAATAGCGACGATTTTATTTCATATTTCATAACTTGTAGATAGGCATCACTTTTAATTATATAATAGTAAAATCATAGATTCCAAATATATAAATAAAAATATACAGTTAATATAAAATCAGCATAATGCTACAAAAACAAACCTACATAAGACATAACTAAGACATATTTAGTTCAATTATAGCAATTAAATATAACAAATCTATCCTACTTCCTATCCTAGTAATATTATAAATGCGAAAGTTTGTGAGGATTGATGGTTGTTACACGCTAAACGGATTTTAATGAAACTAGCTTGGAATTTATATAAATCTAATCCGAATTAATTACACCATTTAGAACTAAACAACTGATGAACTAATTTCGGTAAAATTTGGTTCCGAGATAGACAGTTAGGTTACAGTTAGGTTAGGAACACATGGACTTTTATCCCGACAAATGCTTTGAGAGCATTGAGACAATGGAAGTTTGTATAGCAGTTCATCATATACAATATAGAGATATATTTTGAAATTTAAAATGACAAATGTTGAAAAGAACTCAAGCTAACCCAGGACAAAATATATACTAAGAATAACTAAGTATAACTTTAGAAACATCATAAATCTAATTGCTTTATCCCGAAAACTATCCGACTAATGTTTTCCTTTATTGATCGTTATTAATCATTTGGAGGATAACTCGTCCTGTTTTTCCTATAAATAGAAATAATGAATAAAAAGGAGGTCACTCAAGATGCAGACCTAATTTCTTGTTTGTACAACAGGTAAAGATTTCTAAAGAAAATGTAGAGCAATGAGATATCTTTGAAATAAGTACGCAATTCTTTACCCCTGGGGTCCAAGAAACGTGACTTGGTTTTATCGATATAATCTATTTTATTTGTTTGAACCTAATTACTTATTGACCTACTAGAAGTCACTTTCAATAATAGTTATCTTTAGTTTAGACATTATTATCTTGAGAAATATAAATAACAAGAACAACCACTAATGTAAAAGGCTCGGTTATATCTGAAGTTTTAATTGGATGTAGGTTTTAATATAGTTCAAGATGTTTAAGTATAATTTTAAACTTGAATGTGCAGAAATCATTACATTACAAATTCTCACATGATTCCGTTCGGACCAGCTTGTTATTTTCCAAATATTGAACTATCTATACTGAGCACGCAGCACGTTCGCAATGCGCAACCATTCTTGCTCCTTTTTTTCAGAGATAGAGATAGCTATCAGCTACTACTGAATTAAGTCATCAAATGATTAAACTTATGAATAAAACCTGGAAAAATTAAAGAATATTCATTTATTAAGATTAAAAGTTATAACAAGCAGAACACCTGTTTCATTGATTTTCTAAGTGTTTATTGATATTGACCACTCAGGGAAACAAGGGATCGATAGCCTTAGGGATACATGACAGTATATTTTTTTATATATTTAATTGTAATTGTAAATTTACAGTTAATATTTGCTTAGTAGAACTGATTATGGCCTTTAAAAAAATTAAAAATAGAGTTTTATCTATTATTGAATAAAATTTCCAAGGGCCAAATAAATTTAGAAGTTTTGCCTTTGTTTGATATTATAACAAGTGGTATTCTTAATCCATGGATATCAAATTAAATTGTTAATGCAATTATGGTAAAGATGCTACTGAGGAAAATTAAATGAAAGAGGATTTCTGATACTGATCTGTACAAGATTCCGAAAATAGTCCAATCTTTTTGTTTACCTCTGATACGCGACGCTAAGAGACAAATAGACGAATAAAACAAGACGAAGACACAAAGCAGTTTGGCTTTGTGCTTCTTTATATTGGAGATACGGATCGGTGTAACGTTTTTGTCTTATTAATTTTGGATTAGGTTAGGGGATGTTTTAAGCATATAGGGAAAATTTTGTGATTTTAATTACATCCAAAATGATTGTCAAAAATTAAATTTGAATTGTATAATCCAATTGAAATTGGTTTTTTGCCATATGCCCGAGGAGATAGGAAGCGCAAGAGTTCCCCTTATCCAATCACGATATAAACCACCGCTGATGACATTGTCTATTTATATTACAACCACAAGTATCTAAGATACTTCCTCTAACAAGTTTATATTGTTCTTGACTCGACAAAACCACTCATCTTAAATTACAGCTATTGTAAAGTATCACATATCCTTTTCAATTAAAACAGGTCTTTAATTTCATTGTTTTCACACTCTTGTCCTGGAAACCATTGAGTGAGAATGTCTGTGATTTGACTGCAAAAAAATAGTGATGTTAAAGAAAAAGGAGCCCTGGACAAATCACTATATCAGGAGCCAAGATAACTTTAACTGGAGGCAGTCTTGCCGATTGCATTGGAACTCTACATGTGATTGTATGTAGATAATTTGAATTGCAAATTTCACTATCTATATGGTTGTGTGACGGAATTGTGTTGTTTAAGATCAATGCTATTGAATTGTTACATATCACTTCTATTGTCTTGATTTTGTATATTTGAAAGTAGTGACACATTCTTTGATGGCTTTAGAAAAAGTTAATTTCTCATATTTGATTGAATATTTAATTGAACTCCACCTTTTGTTCAAATTTTTGTTTTTAATGAATTTGATTTTATCTTTAAAAAAAAACATATTATATTGAACAAAGATTTTTATATCATTTTTTTTCAAATTTTGATGGGAATAAAAAAATATTCTGTCTGAAATTCTGAGTATGACAAATAATATTATTTTTTTATGAGAATTTTTTTTAAATTAGTGTCTTAAAAAAATGGTGAAACAAGAGTTTTCTTGATATTTTTTTAAATTGTACAATAGCATTTCTTATTTTTACTTCAACACAAGCAAGATAATCAATTTTATTCTGATATTTAAGTTATATCTTTTGTAGAAGTATTTAATTTTGGACATTCTAGAGATACCCAAACTGCAAACATGAGGTCTACTATCATGGAACCTATTTTGCACCTCAAATAATTTTAAGATATTTTGAGTACTATATTTATCAATAAGACACAGTTTTAAACAAAATAACATATACAGAAACTATTGTGAGAACCTTCATTTTGAATTCTGTTGTAGTTTCCATTCTTGTAGAGTACATTGCATTTCCGTATCTATCTTCTAATTCTAATATTTCAACTTCATTAACTTGTTTAATGCTGTTTACTAACTTGTGCTTGATTTAACTGTGTTAAATACAGGTAAGGTTTTATTAAAATGTTTGGAATTTATATCTGTTTCTACTAATAAATGTGTAAAAATTTCAAAAATTTATATTTTTTCTGTATACATCAGTTAGCAGTTTTAAACTTTTTCCGCAAAAGCTGATGCAGGGATAGAATTGATAAATCATTATGATGTTATCTGTGATTTTTTAACATGGTAACGCCTAATGATTAGGTTGCTGGGTAAGAAAAAAAAGCTCATACCATCAGACAGTAAAGGCCTTCTATGTTTATCATTTTGTTATATTGTCATATTTGCATTTAAGAGCATTAAAAAAATAAATATTTATAATAATTATGTAACATTCCTATAGGTAGTAATAATTGGCTTATATGGAAGGTCAGTTTGTGGCTAATAAAATATTTATGGGTCCTGCTAAGTTTAAAAAAGTCATAGTATCAAGTGGTATTATTCCTGATGGGGGTATAAACACATCCAGTTGTCATAGTCCATAGGACTGATTGCAAGATGGGAAAAAAAATTGAAAGTAAGACCGGGTTCTGTGTGAGTTAGACAACAGCCTTTCTAGTTTAAAGATTTTTATAAATTCCGTCAGATTTTTATTACAGTCCAGCAGTGTTCAATGTCTATCCACATGTCCAAATTGTAAACATTCCAAATTTTATCAAGTCAATTAAGTTAAATAACATTAAAGTCTAAAATACACACATGTTATCTTATTTTATAAACAGATGTTATACAAACTTGTTGCCATATTATATATTGCACACTTTTTTGCACATTATATCTGTTGGAAGTTTGATGGTAATCACTTGGATTTAAAGACCCGAGTAAGAGACTACTATTATAAAGACATACAATGGGCTAGCTTGTGTAAATACTGTAAAAATGTCCATGTATGATGTATCCACATCGAAGACATCCTTAGGTTTAAAGTGTAACGAAAATTGGAGATCCCTAATTGTTTCTCACCTATTTTACATGGAATTCCTAACACCACGCAATTCTCTCTGAAAGTTCCTCTCCCATTACTGAAGGTTGGCAGTCATACTGCAGAACTTTTCTTTCTTTTTCTTTATGGCGAGCCTGAAAAGTTATTCCACAGACTTGATGCCAGTTCATTCCCTAATATATTATGTTACAAACAAATGTGTATTAAGAGCAAAAAATAAGTAAGTGATTTAGGTATCTGGAGACTGTAATTTAAATGTGTATTTGTAGGAATAGACTGACCCCAAAAAGACTCAGATGTATTTACTTTATGCGATCGGATCTCTCTTTAAGAGTCTATATAGACCACTTTGGGAAGTATTTGCATAGGACTATTGACAGATCCATGGCCTATTTTTAAGGTTTATCAGTGTACGCTCAGATTAAGATACCTACATAAATTAGGCCTATTCATAGTAGATATAAAATTTGTTGAGTAATATTTTCTAAGAATTTACTTTGTTATCAGTTTCCCTTTATTTGTCACATGACTAGTCTTTGATAAACTGGCAAAGCCTTTGTAGAGCTCCTAGCTAAAATCCCATGTTCCTCTTGTACAGGCAATGGTGGGGAGACGACATGGTGTTTCAGTCAGGTGAAGGGCACCCTCGAGGATGACGTGACAGAGGCTGATTTGATATCATGTGTCGAGTTCAACCACGATGGAGAGCTTCTTGCTACCGGCGACAAAGGTGGACGAGTTGTTATATTTCAGGTAAAAATAATTTCCTATATATTTAATTTAAACAATTTTTTATATATTTCTAATGTTTACTAGAAGTCTCTCGAGGGATATATGTCCCAGATGGTTGCTTCTAAGTTTTATCAAAAATGCCAAACTTTTTTTGAAAAATCAATAAATATTTAATATGAGCAGTGTTTATTATATATTTTAATTGAAATAATTGAACTGTGCTCGAATCTTAGTTCATTTGTAATATTTAATACTGGAGATCCGCCTTATATACTCCTAATTAGAGATAACAGGAAATGTAGAAAGTTTGAAATCATATTACAGTGCTATCTATTGAATTCTTATCTAATCTAGATAAGAGATTGAATTGGTGAGACAATAAAGTTAGAGCACCATCTGTTAGAAATTTTTGGTACTTATGTTATAGTTATAAGTAAGTCGTCGGAAAGTTGCAATTATTTAAAGATTTAATCAATCCACAAAATAGTTTCTGTTTGTATTTTTAAAATAACGTCTTTAATGTATTTGGATACACGTTAGAAATAACAGCATTTTTTAAAGTTTTCTCTGTCCATCTTTGTGTCTTATCTGTTTGTTCTGGATAATCTCAGAAACGACTGGACATTCCGCGAAAACATATTTAATCTCAGCTAAGCAAGGGGCAGATCAACTAGTATAAGGAAAATGTAGTGTATAAACTAATATAAAAAGTATTCTATTTATTATCTAATTTAGTACAAAAACCAACAAACAATACATAGATTTCTTCTGTAAGTAGTTTTCAAAAAGTTTGGTAGATGGACTTTCAGTTAATAAATGTTTTAAAGCAATTTCGAATGTTATTTCCAGAGGGACAGCATCAAAACAATGTGTGCCTAAAAAGGGGGAATACAATGTTTACTCGACGTTTCAATCCCACGAGCCGGAGTTTGATTATCTGAAATCATTGGAAATTGAGGAGAAAATCAATAAAATAAGATGGCTCAAGCGGAAGAATCAAGCTCATTTTCTTTTGTCTACAAATGACAAGACTATTAAGTTATGGAAGGTGAGTTAAATATTATTTTCATGAATATATTAATTAATAACAAAAAGAATTGGTAATGTAAAAGTTCAAAACTAGCCGATCCGCGTGATACACCACTCCTATGGATCGTAGCGTGATATTATATAGCCTTCTTCCATAAATGGACTATCCTACACAAAAAGCTTTTTTCAATTCGAACCAGTAGTTCCTGAGATAAGCGCGTTCAAACAAACAAACTTCAGCTTTATAATATTAATATAGATTATTTGCATTTTGGATACAATAATATTTGTATAAGACTAAGACTTTCAAATAAATCTTACTCTTACTAAATACTATAGTAAGTAGTTACTAAATACTATCCCCGAGTAGTCTAATATATAATATTATAAATGTGAACGCGCCATCGGTTGAACGGATGTCTTTCATCCCGGAACAATTCAGAGTTTACCCGGGATAATGATAAAATATGTGTACTGTCGTAATCTTGAGAATTAAATATATTTTTAATAAACATAAGTATTATACGTGGTAAAATGCACCACTGACTAGTAGATCATAAATATCAATTAAATATGATATCGATTTCTCTGTATATCGCTCGTGTAGAGTTTTCTCTCTTGTCCAGGATTAAATGTATTGTTAATTAATATTTCCAGGTGTCAGAGCGTGACAAGCGTGTAACTGGATACAACACGCGCGAGGAGGGCGGGCGGCCGCGCGACCCGGCGCGTGTGACCCAGCTGCGCGTCCCAACCGTCCGCCCCGCCGACCTCATGGTTGAGGCCTCTCCTAGGTAAGCACACTATTGTACTATCTACTATTTACCCTTTAAGAGTTAATTTTGACCTATGGAGAGTAAAAGTGAGGATTTTTTCTTTAACTGTAAAACTATATTGATGAATAGTAAATGTTATTCAAATAATTTTCAATATTAATAGACAACCCCAAGAGTAACAATAAAAAAAAGCTCTAAGCGCACATTTCTCATGTAAAGCTGGTCATACCTTAGATTTAAAAAAAATATGTACACCTCATTTAGTCTTCTAAACAAATCAAAAATTATTTAAGTCACTTCTTTTTGTTCTTTGGGTGCCATCTTCTATCGAAGGTTGACGTTCATCATGAGAATTTGGAACCTCAATACAGTTACATCTCTAAACAAGGAATGTGTGCTCTTTTTATCATTGGCACAGATTTTTTAGCCAAGAGGGTCTTCCTTGTTTCTTTTACCATTTTCTCCATTTTTGTAGTATCAATTTCATAGTCCAAGGGGTTTGAGGCCAATTTGTTTGAATTTTTTAAATAACTATTCCAATTTAAAACTTGCTCAAAAAAAAAACAATAGACATCTTGTAACTATAACTCATTGCTTTCACATATCCATTCCACATAATACCAGATTTACAAAACCCATATAGAATTCAATCTACGTTTATCTTCGAGTACCCCCTCGCTTATTTGCCTAGATATGGCGCTAATTCAATTACGGCACTGTTTGTGTATACTCCACTATGAAACTTTTATGATGTCGTGGGTAGCACTTAAAATGTGACATTGACGGTGATTTTAAGTGGAATTATGACTACGCACTAATATTGTAAATGTGACGCTAACTAGCATATGTCTGTTGCGTTGCTGGGCAGATAAAATTGTTAAAAAATATACCAACCTGAAATAGTCATGCTTCAGTGCAAATTTTACAAATTTAATTTTGCTATTGGAAAAGAGTTATTAATAACGATACTAACTGCAACTATATGTCGGAGAATAAATCATAATGAAGTAATTACAATGTAGATACCACGTGGTTACGTAAACCCAAGGTTAGATTACACATCGAACATGGACAGAGAAGGTGAGTGTTGCAAAAGGCCTTCTAACCCAACACACTTGGTCGCAAGTCCAAGACAGCTGGGTTCCTGTCAGAATAGTCAGAGATCGTAACGTCTAGTTATATTCTGACCGTATCACACCCCGTAGCTCTTTTCCTTTTTTTATTATATGCTCTAAAATAAAGTTTTTGGTGATAACATTAGTTCCGGCCATACCTTACATCAGAGTGGGTGTTAAATCCTTTAGTAGCCAAGCCAGTATATGCGTCATAATCGGCAATATCTTCTAATTGCAAACTTAACTATTTAATATTGTAGGTTCTGATTTCCTAACACATGTTGGTATAAGCTGCAGAATAAAGCCGTATCTTTTGATTGCAAGTCTATTTGCCATTGTAATTTTTGACTCCTTGACGAGTCTTAGTGTATTTCTGCACCATAGGCCGTATCTTTTGATTCC
Organism: Neptis clinioides; assembly: GCA_027564055.1. Classification (NCBI taxonomy): domain Eukaryota; kingdom Metazoa; phylum Arthropoda; class Insecta; order Lepidoptera; family Nymphalidae; genus Neptis; species Neptis clinioides. Next base: position 9,844 of record JAOPUB010035325.1, read on the forward strand.
AGGTATGTTTGATTTTGTGGGTTCTGATACCCTTACGAATGTTACTATATTTGACATAATACGCCGTATCTTTTGATTGCAAACCGCATTGACATTGTAGGTTCTGATACCCTAACGAGTGTTAGTAGGTGCTGGATAATAGGCCATATCTTTTGATTGCAAGACTATTGTATACCATAGGTTTTGATTCCCTTATGACAGTAAAATTATGTGTGACTGTTAGTATGTATGATGCAGGAACTTTGTTTTCTTTGTGAGTAATAACAATAATAACTTCCAATATGCTATATTAAACCTACAATTAATTACAGTTAAACAATTAACCTACACAGTAGAGACAATTAAACCTACTTGATCTTTGATATGTTGATGTAGGCATTGTTCTAATGTGATGAAAAACAATAAAAAAGCTATAGTTTTTGTAATGTTGTGCAAGGGTGACCTTTGATCTTGGAAAGGTCCCTCTAGAAATTTCTATAAATAATTTTCTGGTGATTCGTGTAATTGATGATTTTGTATTCATCATCATAATAACCCGTCGATGGCTACAGCCGAGCCGGGTTTCCTCAGAATGGGAATAGTCCTCATAGTCCACCACACTGGTCCAATGCGAGTTGACAGACTTCACACACCCTTGAGAACTTTAATGAACACTCAAGAGTACAGGTTTCCTCACGATGTGTTCCTTCACCGTTATAGCAAGTGATATTTAATTTCTTAAAACACACATAACTC
>JAOPUB010035336.1:0-10578 GCA_027564055.1 Neptis clinioides
TTGTATATTATTTCAAGTACTCCTTTTGGCAATATGCATATTAACTTTGGTACAGTAGATTAGAGGCAATCTCTCTGTTGTTTTCGCGTGGCGTATATAAAGTTATATATAGAGTCATAGTTAAGGCCACTCTTCTCGTGATCCACGTAAGATATATAATATATTGTAGATATTGTTCAGCGTTATTATAACGAAAGGGCCATTTTAACCCTACACCATGGTCGCAAACCAAAGGCGTTGCTCGACTTTCTGTAAAGATTGCATGTATATAGATACTGCTATAAAGTAGTAGGTGTCATTGGTCTCTCATTTATGGCACTTGGGAAAATGTTAACCTGAAAAAAGGAGCTCTGTAGCCCGTCTGTACGGGACCCTGTAATGGTTAACATTAGATCTATAATGGACATTAACTATTTTAATATTACCCGAACTCTTCTCTCGAAGGACAGCATCACGATATTACACTACTTACACGGTCACAATGGTCACCATATGAGCTCCGTTTGACAAGTGACAAATGTATCTAGGCTTTTCTTGTTAGAAATTGTTACGTGGGTATCATTGTTATTAAATAAATGGAACGATGGTGTTGCTAATTTTCCTTATAATTTCTTTTCCACTGTTATAATAGACACACTAAAATATTATGCAGACGTGTTTGATTCATTATCAAACAATCGATACAAACCTTTACTTCAATAAATACCTACAATAAACAATTTCAACAAATGTTTGCGTGCGTTTTCTGACATTTGTAAGGTTTACCGGAGACCTTGTGTCAGTCGCAATCGCAGTATGTATTATTCATTCGTCGTATCGACTGAATTTGTACAACCGCTTTATTGATTTAAATATTTTATTAATTTCAATGAGTTACAGAAACATTTAATTTTGACTATGGTATAACCTGTTGTCATAAATGAGAGAGGAGTGATACCTACTACTGTACAGCAATATGTATATACTCGCAATTTAGACAGAGTCGGCCAGCGCCTTGGACTTGCGACCACGGTGAAGTTATAAGGGCCCTTTCGTTATAGCAAGGGGAGCGTTGCCCGAACTCTTAACTAACTTGTATAATAAATATAACTTACGTGGACCTAAAGACGGGTGACCTTAACCACTACACCAATAAATACACTCATTAATATATCGTATCAAAGATTATATACTTCTCAAAAGGAACTATCTGCGAATATTAATTTATGAACGAAGTCGCTAGCACCGTTAAATTGTTTCTAATGAACTAACTAATGTTATTTACATGGGAGAATGTTATCTATCGCACGGTAACACCAACTGTAATAAACACTTTAAAACAGAAACCAAAAACATACTATACAACATCTCGAAATCCTTCCCAATATAGTCCCAGCATCACGACACCACTCCAAGTACAGCTACAATGGTCACTAGGCAAAGCTTCGTTCGATTTGCTCAAGTCTATCGAAACTGACGTTACATTTTATCATGGAATTTTGATATAGTAGAAAATGTTGGTATTGCTAACTCTAGTAGTAATCATAGGTTATCAAATATTAAGTAATATTTGTCTCATTTTATAGAAGTCGGTTAGTAATTAATTAAGATCCTTGTCCTTTGAACAATAAATGACAAACAAAATTAGAAATTAAACCTGTCTACATCGTATCTTTTAAATAATCCCTATTTAGGGTAAAATTAATAATAAATAACATTTATTACTTAGCGAACATCAGCCCCTCCTACATAGTGCTGAAGTATTAATGGTGGGATGGCACACCACGAAATACCTTTGTCATTTTGTCAACCTGTCTTCATTAGACGAGGGTATGACGTCTTTAAGCCTATTTTTAACCAAATAATTACTTATGTGAAGTGCTTTATTATTGTCATAAATGAGAGAAGGAATGATACTCAGTACGTACAATTTAGAGAGAGCCGGGCACCGCCTTGGACTTGCGACCAGGGTGTAGGACAACGCTCCCCATCCGCTGCCCGAACTCTATGCGATAAATATAACGCACGTGACCTTAAACACGGCACTATGAAATTAGTTCACTACACTCACGACGCGAAAGCATCAGCGTGACTGAGTCCATCGTACCAAAGAGTATATACTGTCTAAACTATCCGCGAATACTAATTAATAAACGATGTTGATGTGTATGTGTTGATAGGATAAATTTAATTAGCATAGACTAAAAAATACGCCAAAAGTAAAGTCATTGAGCGTCAGGTTTTCTTTGCACATTTTCGTTTAACTCGTTCGTAATACTAATTGGACATAATGAATTCAGATGAGAAATTTTACACGTCTGCACATTTACATTTAAAACACAGCAAGTTTTATTAAATTATTTAATTCTTAATTTTTAAATAGAGGACAGGTCTATCTAAACAAAACTTATAGGTGCGTCAATGCCCGTTGCCGCTATCAAAATTATCGCGTTAATAAAAAGTATTTTGTTTAATAGCTTTTGAATAAACAAATATACGTAAGCCACGCCAAAGCCAAGCCAATACGACGTATTAGAGCTACTTATTTTAAAGATTACTAGATTTCAAGATTTGAAGATTACTACTACAGTTTGGATTATAAACTACTAGTATTCTTGAACTCCCCTCCAAGTAAGCTGGAATGGGCCACGTCAGTAATCCAGTGACTGGGATTTGAACTCACGACCTATCAATTATATTCGTGAATCCAACGCCTGAACCACTTAGCTACTGATGCTTCAATTGTTATTTTAGGACCCATTTTGCTCCAGTTTATACTTTATAGCTAAATGGACGTCAGCTAAGATTTTTCTTTATTCAAAGCTGATGTTACAAATTAAAAGGTCGTCATTCTAAGAAACTGTCCAGCTTATAATTACCGTGTAACGGGTCTGAATATCAAAGAGCTGTCTTGTAGTACTTTCTTAATTATAAAGGTCAATAAATATAATGTACTGCTCCGAGTTTATCCTTAAGCTCGGATGTTATTTATTTTAAATTTCAAATAATGTTTGTTAACTCTTTTCACTTTGTTTTATAATGTGTAGAACCTTGATGACAGATTCTAATCCAGGTCATGAAGTATCTGTGTGATAAATTTCAGTGAAATCCATTCAGTAGTTTTAGCGTGAAAGAGTAACAAACATCCATCATCCACCCATCCTCGCAAACTTTCCCATTTATAATATTAGTAGGAAGAAGGATAGGAGAGATTATCCATTGATCAAGATTAGATTCATATTTATCTTTTTTTTTAATTTATTTTAAATACTTCATTGCACACTGAGGATATATCCAGAGAACCTTTGTTGTGTGGAATTTTGAAAACTAGTGGACAGTGCATCAAGTATCGGCATTATTCACAATACATGTTCATATGAACTATTCATAGAAATATTTAAATACTAGTTAGTAAACTAATAATACATATAATTAATGATTTTAATGATTAAATCTCATGTTATTGTAAGCTATTTTGTTTAAATAGAAAGAAAATTTGATTCATGGTAATGTCATCAGAAGCGTTGAATTGTTTGTATTCTATCCATACATAGGTAAAGTATGATTCTTATTTAACATATACATTATAAAGAATATTATTTCTAGAAATATTCTTGTATTTCACGTCACGTCAGACCCGCAAAAACAATTTAATATCCAAAAGTTAAGCACTACACGAACAATTTGGTTGCGAATTTCGCGAAAAGCTTTTGTCATGGCTTTACTTCGGGATAAACGTGTCAAGCTTTATAACGCCCACACACTGGTGAAGTTTTTTTAACAGTTTTTTGTTCTTTCTCTTTTTTTAACCAGCTACCTTGGCTGTTTAGTCATATCTATTAATATTTCATGACACAACTAATTAGTTTACCTGGGAAATCAAATAAAAAACCAACTAAAAATACTTTGGCATCTACTACTCTAGAAGAGTAGAGAAGTGTTCTGATTGGTGCATAATCTCATCCGATAATCGGTGTGCCAACACAAAGATAAAAATTAACCAAATATATATATACCGCCATGACAGATCATGATTATTCCATCACAAGTACTCTAGCAGTAACGCTGAAGGTCTTAGTCTGTAGTGTAACCACCAGGATCAATATTATAGTACCCAGGACATCATAAAGTCGGCCCGCATATGGACCATAATTTCTTTCTTTAATTAAAAAAATTCTTCTTTTCTTTAAAAATTACTAATCATTAGTACCATTCTATTAAATATTATTTTTTTATACATAATAAATATAATAGTAATTAGTGTAACACATAAATTAATATCCGTGTTTTAGTGAATTTATTGTAAAATCAACGAATTAACGAAACCAGTAGTATTGTATCAAGTCATGCATGACTGTGCTCGGTAAAACTTCCGTGAGAAATGGACAAGGGCATTTTTATAGTGGAATTAAAGTATTACGTTCATTAGTACTAGCGACCTGCCGCGACTTTACATGGTCTCTTTGCCATATAATGTATATGTCGAAGAATTAATCACAATGAAGTACTTACAATGTAGATACCACGTGGTCATTTAACACTACGTTAGATAAGGTTAGCCTTGTATTGGATTAGCCTTATGTGACCCTAAGCTTGTGCTTGAACAGAGAACTTGGACATTGGGAGGTGAGCGTTGTTATAACGAAGTATCCTTCTAAACCTACACTCCTGGTCGCAAGTCCAAGGCACTTAGCTGGGTTTCTGTAAGAATAGAGGAGATCGTAACGTCTAGTTATATCCTGACCATATTGCGCCCATAGCTTTTTCTTTTTTTTTAATTTATCCGATATATATTATACATATCGAGACCTCTTTAATTAGTCTCAGTGTACAGATCGCACAGGAATTGAATTCTTCCAGGACATCATTTCCTTGCGTTCTGGTCTGATATCCAGGACACACTTTTCATTCACTTGATCTACTTTCTTTGCAAAATGTCGTTCAAATCAATACAAGTTTACGCTCTGTTGACATATCGGTTTCACGAAATGCATTCTGCATTGTGTTCCCACTTCTATTCTATAAAAGTCTCCATTAAGCGGCCTTCAGACATCACCGGCAGCTATTGTTTGTTTCTCGACTGCCTCTTTATATTACGCCTCTAGTTATATTGACAATGTGACATAATTTTCATATCTTTCCTATTAATTATTACAAAATTATAAAATACGGTATAAAACTAGTCATATTAAATTTTCTGTTACAAAAGAGATAAGAACCATTTCAATTACATTAGCTTTCAAACATCTCGTGTTGATACAGGTTTGAATACAATTCCCCACTTCCGCTGGGAGAGCACCACGCAAGAGGTGAGTAATCCAGCATCCCTTGGTGGTAGGGGATCTGTTCTCCAACTGGCTTGCGATCATACTAATTGGACCCCAAAGTGTCTGTGACTGGTAGAACCGCGTTTGTTCTAGATTTACCTCTCCCTTTGTCATCCTGTTGATGCTATATAGTTATAATAGACTCTGGGCTCTCACTCAGCAGACTCCAATAAAACAGTAACATTCTTCTATCCATGTCCCTTTCTCACTCTTTCTGTGAGGTGACAACAAGTCAGCAAGACAAGTTTCTCTTCTCTCTTGTATTGTCGATGTTTTTCCCTTAAACGACCTAAAAAAAAATAACAAAGGAAAACCGCATGAAAATCGGTGTATTATCTTGGGTGGCGTACTATTTGATTTTTCATCGTTTTTGCGTCGGGGCTTGAAAATACAATGAATTATATATTTGTTACGTGATATTAATTTACTATGATGTAGCAATTATGATAAATTGTTTCAAGTTATCACGCTACATAAATTAGTTGTATTATGCTCAGGTTGTAATTAATTTATTAACCTACAGGTTAGGAATATATTTTTTATATTTGTATTTATGTACAGGATATTGAGAGAAATAACAAGTTTTTCCACCTTAAATGTCAAACAATCACATACAAATGTCAAAAAAAAAGATAAGTTGGATTTAGAGAATTCGTCAATATTATTACAGACTAATCAAATTTAACATTTCGTATACGTAATTTCTTACTTGCAAATAATCTTCAAGCTCCAATAAATATTTCCAGATATTCAGTCCTTTCGGTATTTACATCTCTCTTTGGAATTAAATTTCTAAGTCGTTAAGTTGAAGTGTTGCCCTTCAAAGGTGTTATTGACGACGAGTGTTTTGGGCTTAACAGTTTCCCTTGGGGTCTGGGTTTCATATAAATCTCTTTGGTCGAGTACTATTAAGCAGAATCTTATCAAAGTCTGTAAACGTGTTAGAATTATTAAAGATCTTTTAACCTTTGGTTCTTAATCGTCAGTATTTAAGCGTCAGTAGCTTAGTGGTTCAGGCGTTGGACTCACGAACACTATCGATAGCGATTTGAACCCAATCGCTGAACTACTGGCGTGGCGCGCATACCTAACACAAGCATTCCAGTTTACTTGGAGAACTAGAATACTAGTAGCCTGTTATCTAAACTGGTAGTAATCTTTATTAAAAAAATCTAATCTTATGCCACTTTAGATCATACCAAACTTTTCTAATGTAACATGACAACTGTCACCTACACGGCCAGCATCACGACATCATGCTACTTGCACGGTCAGAATGGGCACCAGATGAGTTCCATTTGACAAGTGACACAACCGTATCGTGACTGATGTTCAATACTGTCTTGTTATAAATTGTTACGTGTGTATCATTGAGATTAAATAAAAGAAACTACGGTGTTGTTAACTTAACTGTTTGTATTCTATATCTTGAATCTTGTATAGAAAAGTAAACTTCCAAGATGATTTGCACCTGAAAGTCTGTAAAAAAGTTTATGACTTCTAACGGATAATATTTTATGATTGCTTTTTAAGAGGGTCGTTTTATCGCGTCTTTTTATAGTCGCAGCTTTCACTGATTTTTGTAATATAAAAGTTTTTGAGTCTTTGTTGTCTATGTTACGTACAACACTCCCGGTGTTGGAAGTCATTTACGTTTATACGTATATCAACAAAATCAAGTTGTACTACTAGTATGTAAGCACATTTAATAATAAATAACGTTTACACACGTGTATACGAAGTGAACGATTCATATTTCATAAGCAAACACTCGATTTAATACAAGGAGCTGGAAGTCAGTCATACAATATATATTTCATGATTCCCAAACAATTTGAGAATTTATTACTATTTGCTGAGCGGTATTTTGACGCGGAAAGGAACATACTCCAACCATAAAGTTTCGCCCCAAACGTACCCAAGGCTTTATTTACGTCTTAGTGCTTATTGCTCTAAATGTTGAATGTACACCTGGCAGTAATGGTTTAACCTTAAAAATAATATACTTGCTGTAAACATATATCTTACTTCTTACTGTCTCACTAAATATTATATTTAGATATTTGAATGTTTGTTACTCAATTACGAGAAAACTCCGGATTTCAATAACTAGCCTCGAGTTTGCCTGGGTGCAACTTTAGTTTTCCCGCGGGAATTTTGAATATAAAAAGTAGCCTATATTTTAATCCAGGTCATGTAGTGTCTGTGTGTCAAATTTCATTAAAATCCGTTTAGTAATTTTTGCGTGAAAACGCAACAAACATCCATCCATCCTAGCAAACTTTCGCATTTATAATATTAGTATTAAAGTATGATTAATAGTAGGATTAATTGCACCCATTTGTACGAAATCAACAAAGAATTTTCAAAGTATTCCGTAATATTGCTACGACTATGTAATACTCGTAAAACTTACGTTTCTAGTTTGCTCGTAGTTAAGGGTAAAGGTTAGTAAAGAAAGGTTCGGTATCGTTGACGCAAATTGAATTCGTGTTTACGCGATGCCTCAGTAGTTGTTTGATAACATCTGTAACTAAGTTTGATTAGGATGTCGATTGTTGATATGTACGTAATAGTAATTGTTTATTTCGTTATTTAGGGGGAAATTTAAATACTGACTCTGAAGACGTACCTATAACTTTGAAATTATTACTTTTAAAATGTAATTGAGGATCTAAAAGTAAAAATCTAAACACGATATTTTTACTCATTTAGTTACAGTACCTAATGCACTTACTTAACCTTAATATTTTGCGAAGTTTCCCGTACACGGATATAAACTATTTTAATATCCCTCCAACCGGTCAAAACTGCGGGAAGCAGGTCAAGCCCGGATTTATCCGGATAGGGTAAACCTATTACAGGTAAGGGCGTTGTTAGAGGAATTTTTAATTTTCCGAAGTTCCGTAATCAATTTCATAGTTGAGTGAATAATGATCAAAGATTGCATACACTTTATAAAAGTTTTTTTAATACTAGCCCACCCGCGTGATTTCATTCGCCTGATGCTCCGCTCTTTGGGGTCGTAGCGTGATATTTTATAGCTCATAGCCTTCCTCAATAAACGGACTATCCAACACAAAATGAATTTTCCAAATCGAACCAGTAGTTCCTGGGATTAGCGCGTTAATACAAACAAACAAACTCTTCAGCTTTATATATTAATTTGTGTGGTGTTATACGATGTTCAGTTACTTGACTGTTTATTATGACTAGCTTCGTTGAGCTAAAATATTTTTTCATGGTATCCAATTTAATTCAAATGTATTTAATATTAAATTTCATTTGCTTATTTTTCGATATACGTGTTCAAAGATGGGGGAGAAAAAGACAAAAAAATGATGGTGTGATTTCTATTTATGATATTAATACCACTTAAAGTTTATTTAATATCTTTTATATTTGGATTTTAGATTTTGATTTAATTTTGAACGACACACTGTCTCGCAGTAGGCTGATTTGGTTTTCTTTAACTAAAATAGCATTATTTATATCTGCAGTACCTAGAGTTATCAAGAAGTAAGATTATAGTCCATAGTCTCTCAAGCACGTGACGCGGACCGGACGCATAAATTCAAATTTAGCAACTCTACCAAATACATCCGTTCTTATGGTCCCCCACGGGCAATGTTCACGTTGATAATGATTGCCAAAATTATGCTTTTCGTCTCGTCATCGAAACGGATGTTTATAAGGTCTACTAATTTAGTATACTCTCAACTATTTGTGAGCTACTGTTGAGGACAGGTTAGGATAAAATTCTAACACCTATAGTCCATTTTTCTGTATTTGACTCAAATAGTAAATAACAGTGGCTTCCTACGAATTTCATACATTACCTTACTCTTTGAATGAACTAAAAAGTTAGTGATTAGTGAATTAAATAAAATTCTGCTAGTTCGCCGAAATATCGATCGATTCGTGTTTGTTTATATATTGGGTCAAGTCAAGAAAAATGGAATATATTCCAAATCACGGAAAATTTATTTGGTCATGGTTCCAGATAGGTTAAAATTTCGTTTATCCAATAACTTCGAGTTGTATAAAAATACCTTATGAGTATATAATCGAATGTAGGAACGTCTGTGGCAAACGATAGAGAATCCCTTGCATATATAAATTATACTCTCGTCAGTCTATTTATACTAACACAATAGTAAGCAAATGACAATAGTCTTCGTTCGCTGTTCTATTTTCTTGTACTTGTCTCGTCTATCGTGTTGATTATACATCAACTTGACGAGACGTACTGTCTTCTATGTTATTTGACTTTAAATAACTACGTATTTCAATTTAGTTTCTAGAAATTATTATTTCAATTTGATTGTTATAAATTAAGTCATAATTTTCATAGAAGCAGCCAATGAAGCGCTATCATCATACATGAACTTTTCGCAAACGATCTTGGATAATTTTGTCTAGCTTCTAAGTTTTGTTTGAATTGTAAATGCACCGAAACACAAACTGCAAGTGTCTAAGTGCGTCCTTAGCACGAATGTTTAGAATTCTAAAATATCGATCCTGTGGACGTTGTGTAACTTGTTCGTAACAATGAGACTCTTGAGATTTTAGTTAAAGGATACTTAAAACATTTCTCATATATATGTCGAAGAACTAATCATAATGAAGTACTTACAATGCAGATACCTAGCATTATGTCATCTTAACCTTGTGTTTAGACAGAGATCTTGGACAGTGGAGGTGAGTGTTTATATATGTGGCAAGGGCCCCTTAAACCTACACGCTTGGTCACAAGTCCATGGCAATGCACTGGGCTCCTGTTAGAATATTAAGTGATCATAACGTCTAGCAGTTGCTCTCATGACAACGCTATACGTCTATATTTAGTTGCAAAAATTACTTGACGTTTGTATTCACACGTTATGGTTTATTTAACATTACATTATGCTTATGGGAAATATGACTTCATTTGTTATATAACTTCTACATTTTATACTTAAAGAAAAATTGGCTATATTACGTCCGCCACATTGGATAAAACAAGTGTCACTTTACTTTTCGAATTATTCTTAACAAGCCCTTTTATTTGAAACCCATATTGTAGGAAAACATATAAAACTTAGTGCGCCATCTTAAGAAATCCACCATATTGGATTTAGAGTAATGTCATCTTATTTTTTAATAATTCTTAATTAGCTCTTTAATTTGTTTCCATATTGTTGTAGTGCATTAAAAATAAGTAGTCCACCATCTAGGATGTTTAGCCATGTTGGATTTAGAATGACGTCACCCAAATATTAGCTCAATCAGT
>JAOPUB010035346.1:0-10568 GCA_027564055.1 Neptis clinioides
TGTAAATCACTTTATATCTTTTCATTTAAGCTCAAAAATTTTATTTAACTTTTTCTGACTTAATCACCATTTATCGTCAGACTATTCGACCTGCCCCGGCTTCGCCTGGGAGCAATTTTCGTTTTTAAGCGAGAACTCTCATTTTTTCCGGGATAAAAAGTAAGCGTGAAAGAGTAACAAACATCCATCCTGACAAACTTTCACATTTATAATATAAAGTAGGAAGTAGGATAGTAGTAGGGATAGTAGGAACTAGGACAGTAGCAGGGATATTAGAAGGAGGATAGTAGGAAGTAGGATTTCAAATAAATTAATGCAATTTTAAAAATTATATATCGAAACCTTCCTAATGAATCAATCTAATTATTAATAAATACTGTATGGAAATCTATTTAGTAATTTTTGACTAAATCACTAAAACAAAATATAGGACTTTATCAATGTATTTTGATTATTTTTGATACATTATAATAAAGTTAAAAATATCTTTGATAACTTAGTAGTATTATTATAATACTATAGATACAATATTTAGCGAAAATCGTAGAAAGCAAAAGAGTTTCAAAATGCAAAAAGAGATCCAATGATAAATAATTAACGTCAATTAATTATAGTCTAATTAAAAAAGGATTATATTTTATTTATTTTTTTGTAAATAGATTAATATTTTATAATTTTTATGCAAACGAAAGAATTGAAGTAAACGTATTGCAGGTTTCGGACATCATTTATCATGATGTTTGTATTAAACCTGATTTCGCATAGTTTCTCTACTATAATATGTATTTTATTTATATATAAAAACCTATCTCTTGAATCAGTCTATCTATTAATGAAAACCGCATTAAAATCAATCATATAATTTAAAAGATATAAACGTACAAACTGAGAAAAGTGACTTTATTTTATATTATATCAGCCGACCTGTGCCAATTCATCCGAGTGATGCTCGACTCCTATGGATCGCAGCGTAATGTTATATAACCTTAAGCCTTCCTTGATAAATGGACTATTCAACACAAAAATATTTTTTACTTAGAATTAGCAGTTCCTGAGATTGGCGCGTTCATACAAACAATATCTTCAGTATAGATAAAATATAACATTGGAGTAAAATGAAAGTGACTTATAAGTTAAGTACTCCTAACTTTTCCTAATATAGGAAAAGCTTCCAGGAATTCTGGAATTATAGTCCTAAGTGTATATTTAAGATCCCGTCACGTAACTACTTAATAAATTGTATTTACAATTTAGGGAAATCGAACTTTCCAGAAATTCCCTTTGGAAATTACTCTTACTTAATTTATTAGAACTATTGTATTTTATTATAACTATTTAAACCACTTGACTTTGTCCGCTTTAAACTATATGTTTAATTAGGTTTACAAATATTTTTATTTTTGTATAATTTTTTTTATGATACAAAAATAAAAAATGAAATTTATGAAATGCTTCAAATGTTTAAGAACCACTTTATCCTGCAGGAATAGTGCTTTTTTCGGTATAAATTAACCTGTGAGGGGACGGCTTAGAATACAATTCCCCTCTGCCGCTGGGAGAGCATCTCGTAAGAGACGAATAACCCAGCACCCCTTGGTGGTAGGGTAATCTATTTCCCGACTGGCTTGCAACCGGCATGCGAATCCAGCCGCAAAGTGTCTTTGACATGTTCCAGTCGAGCCGCATGTGGGCCAGACTTACCCTTCCCCATCCCATTTCGTTGATATTATGGTTCTGGTGGACTCTGAGTTCGCACTTAGTGTCCACCGAAACCGTAGCATCCTTCTCTTCATTCGTCGTCAGACAAGACGCATATGTCTTGTACGTACGATGTTCATGGGCGACGGTGACCACTTACCATCAGGTGGGCCGTCTGCTCGTTTGCCCCTTTATAGGTCACGTCGTTGTCCGTGGGGGGAAGGGGGCTTCAAGCTGAAATTAATATCAAATACTCTGTACTGTGATACCGGACTATGATCTGTGTTGTATGTATATTGGGACAACAACTTTTCGAATTGTCGGAACCCTTAACTCTAAACTCATACTTGGCCGAATTTTTAAATATTTGTTGATGCTTTTAAAGTGACATTTCTTTGAAAACTCACATAATTCAGTAAAGCTAGAGGTGTGTGCCAGGATCGAACTAGAACCTCTCGAGTACGACACTATTGTAATAACTGCTAACTAGGCTATCACCTGCTGTTTTTTTCTGATATAGTTATGGGGATTTCAGGTAAGAGAAATTGTTCGACACCTATTGTTCGTACCCTATACTGAAGTCAATTCTTTCTCTCAACACGCTTTTGATTTTGACGGCACATGTCGAATCGGCACTTCTTGCCCGAGCAAGAAAAAGCGCTATTTTATCCTTGGCTATATTACATAATATTGTACATAGTTATAATATTATTAATTGGTACCACCCGCATTGAGACCTTTTATTTTTAACTCTATTTGTAGCTAGGCATTGTCAACACATGTGCGGTGCACTATTTATATCATGTGGCAATCGATAAAAATATCTGTTATTTAAACAGTCCACATATCTGTGTCTTGACACTCTTCACAACGAAAACTACTATTAATTCTTGGCATAATACAGTAAATCTCATAAAAACATCTCCTTTTCGACTACGTTGAAACCTTTCTTAGATCTTGTACGTATTATTTTTGTATTATTAAAACATATAAATAATCAATTCAATCCATAAAAAGTAACAAGGCTGACTAGAAAAAAGATCCAGATCGTCTTTGTTGGATTCTAAGAATTAATTAATAAGCCAGTCTCATTTTTCAGTTTAAGCCAGCTTTAGAGAAAAGAAGATTATTAAGCGGATTCCGTTGCGAGTAGATCTCTAATGGAAATATTTTAACAGTTACAATTAAATCTCTAATAGAGTGAAGTTTATGCTTGAAATATTTTTAACTATATCGCTTATATTGAAAATCTCTCAAAATATTCATATATTACAATGAATATATTGATGATTTTCTCATCTATTCCATCTGAGCAAAAACGTCCCATGAAATTAAGTTTGATTAAGTTACGTTAATCAATACTAAGAGTTCGACAGTTTGTTTGTTTATTTGAACGCGCTAATCTCAGGCTCTGGTTGAATCAACTACTGGTTCGAATTGAAAAATTTTGTATCCATTAACGAAATTTTGATAATCCATTTAACGAAGAAAGTTATAGGCTACATAAAATCACAATATACAAACTTGTACGCATATTCCCTCTACGCATATTCAAACCATCTATCCATTTTTGATGAGTGAAGTGAGTTGTTTGGGATAGCAAATATCTATAATGAGAAACTTCTCTCATTGACTGATAAATCATTTTCGAAACTCTATAAGGGAGTTATAAGCCGTTCTACGAAAATCTAGTTATAGGGTGATTGCTACTTTCAATTACGTAGGAAAATACCTGTAAGAAGTGAGAGTAGTTCTGCTAGTTACTACATATTTGGAATAATAGTATAGAATAAGTATAAAACAATTACAAAGTAAGAGTCCATTATGTTTAAATTTAAACTTTATGTTGCAACCCGTATTAGGAGTAGCAAGGCAAATTAAACCCAGTAATTAGCTTCTCGCCTTAGTTTCACAAAGGGATTAGGCAAAAGAATTTTACTGCTGTAATCCTAATGATTTTCATATTCTACATAACTATTTTATTCATGGCTTTTATTAAATTTCACCGGCGGTATTCCCCAAATTACACCAACATAACATAACACTTTAAGCAATACTAATGATTAACCCGAAAGATGGTTTTGATGACTGTATAATGATAAAACTAGGTAACAACATCGATTGGAGATATCGTCTAGAATATATCCTAAAATAACTATTTTTCGTTGCGGACTACGGTTTTTATGATATTTATTGCATTGGCAAAAGTTAACTATAAATAACAAACAAAACTACTCTTCATACCTCTTACATCTAAACATAACATAAGGTATTATTATTTACAATCCATATGTTTTGCCAAATCAACGTATGTGAACTTTACTTTTGGCACATGAAGGTGTCTGCGCTGTTACGCTGTTAAAAATATATAGCGTCATAATAGTCACACTAGCTGATCGTCTCTAGGAGCTGGCTCAAATCCAGACTTTACGCATCCACGTACTAACTATAATTGTTGAATTTATATGATGACACCAAGTTTTATTTAAATCTATTCATTTGTACTATATCAAGATTAACTTACTAAAAATAATAAATAAGAAAAAGCTTTAATAGGACATAAAGATTCAATATTTTGAAAAATACTTCCAAGTATATGCTTAATTAAATTCAAATTTGTTTAGATTTTTTGCGTGATAAGTGTTCAAAGAAATTATGTAACAGATCAATTTATTGTACACAAAATATGTAAGTAATTAGCAACTTTTAAAGTCTTATAACATCCTGTACCAACAATACGTTAACGTCATTTCAACATAGACCAGTCCACATGTTGGAAGCAATGATGTGATTCATTTTACTGTCACGAGAATTATTGGCACAGTCTTTAAGTACGTCGTGACGCATTCGACGACGTAACACAAGTCGGAAAAACTCGCAAATCCAGTCCCGTTTTCTTATTTCAGTGGACAAAGGAACGAAATCTTAGAACTGTAAACTTAGAAATTTATATGACATTTTTTTTTAAAATTTAACCGAGTATCTTGTATCGGCTTGGCTAGACAAAAATGTGTTAGATTTACACGCCATGTGAAATTATTTAAAACTCAGTTTCGGTTACGGTTACCTACGTAAAACACGAATTATAGTCCGGATATCTTATAGTTTTAGTAACGGAGCTTAAAAAAATACAATAAGAAAGGAATAAATCTTACTGCAATCCCTTAATAGCGATGCGGACTATTTTCAGTGTGACGTCAAAAATCTCAACTCTCTCGACACACAGAAAGTATTAAGAAGGTAAGTAAGTTCTGTACTTGAAGTAAATTATCGCATTGCACCAACTTTAGACAAGGACAGTCTTATTGAAAGAAAATATTTTATACGGAACACTAAAATATATTTTAGAGTTATAAAGTAAAAAAAAAAAAGAGAAGCTACGGGCGTGATACGGTTAGGTTATAACTAGACATTACGATCTCTTAACTATCTGACACGAACCCAGCGCGGTGCCTTGGACTTGCGACCAAGCGTGTAGGTTTAGAAGTGTCCTTTCGTTATAACAACATTCATCTCTACCGTCCAAGTTTTCTCCCCAAACACAAGGCTAGGTTCATATAAGGTTAACCCAATAGAAGGCTAACCTAATCTAACGTGTTTACGTATCCACGTGGTCTCAACATTATGATTTATTCTCCGACATATATATATATATATATATAGGTCGTCATTAGATATATATTGCCATATTTGGTACTGGGAAATAATGTGTGCTTGAAATTCATGAGAGAGAACTGTATTGTATATGTATTGTATTGCATAAAATACCTTCATGTGTTGAACATAGTCTGAAATTGTATGTTATAGAGCACAATCATCATAAGAAATATCATAAGAAAACTGAGAAATTTCGAAGCAGCTGCGATACTTTTAAACGTGTATTGAACGATTGGGTTTAATAGTTTATATCTATTTTGTAATAGCTTTTCAAGGTGACACTATTAAAATCTTAAAGCTATAGTGATTTACATGAATTGTTAAATAAGAAATAATTCAGAGTCAAACGCACATGATAATGATTTATAAGCCTGATGGCAAGCAAACTGATGTCATAGTCAGTTGCGTATGATTCAACGTGTACCACTTGTTATGTATGACATCACACTTAGTTTATTTTGGGGTGAGCTTGCCTGCTTCTTTCAAGTTTATTTATGTACTACCCTTTATTCGGAACTTCGTTATGTAATGTACGGCGTAAATTCCGTTAGACGTATTTCTTATACCTAATCAAATGTTTTCTAGATAATCTATCAAAACCGCATGACGTGAATTTATTCTTCCCACGTTTAGCAGAAGCGAACACTAACCCAATAATGTGCACTGTGAAAAACAATAAGCTGATATGATTGTTTTTTCTTATCGGTTATTGGTGATTTACAATTATATAGTATAAACTTAAGTATATATAATATAAACTAATTATTACGTATTGGTTGGAACACCCTCGCTCGCTCGAAAATGCGTATAATTTTAATTTAGGTCTCCACCTATACAACTAAGAAAATCGCAACCAATTTAAAGCAGTGACGTTTCTGAGTGTGATAAATTATTTAAAAATGATTTTTGATAATAAAGATGTTTAATTAAATATTTTCTACTAGGGCAGTTTCTTTGCTACAATGCATGTATAATACTCATTATACAATTTGGACCACTCTGTCAAATTTATGAACCGCATTAAAATTGGGGAGGGAGTTTTATACTAAAATCTTCTATAAAAAATCTTAATGATATTTATTACAACGGATGACACATTTCAAAATTATTTTGCAACTTAATAGAAAGGATTAAGTTAAAACATGCATTTATATTATAGTTTACTATTTGCGAGCCAAATAGGGTTGCCTTTATCACGGAAATTACTACAAAGGTCAAATGCGCTACTAACACGCGAATGCCCGACAAATAAAATTATAGGTACGTAGTAGAAAAATTATAAAAATATATTTATTTCTTTTTACTCAATTCGTCTTTTTATTAATTTCTCATTACAGGAGCAATAATTGGTACAAGTAAAAAACATTTAATGGGCTTCATCTATAATGTACATGTCATACATAGTATAAAGTATTTGTTTTATGTAAGTCATTTTCAACCATGGGTCAATAGTGATCCGGAACTTTGGGTGGTGTCCACGAAGACGTAGCCACGGCGTAGAGGCCCTTTAGGCAATTTAATTTAAAATCTATTCAAGCGCAATCCCAGGCTTGTGTAGGAAGTATGGTCACATACGGAAACTAATGCTGGGCTATAGATTAAGTGGATAGTGGACTCGGGTTACTAGTGCTATGGGATGAAACTATATATATTATTAATAACTTTTACTTAATCTGTATTTTGTACTAACATCTTGTGTTAGTGATAAGTGACTTGGTTCATAGAAATTCTTTGAAATTGGTTCAAGTGAAGCTTAAAACTGTGTAAGACTAAATTGTACTATAGTCACACATCCATAATTTTTGGTACATTTTTATTGTCTTTATTTATTAATTCATTCACTCATAAATACACATGCATAATCTTCCACTAACTGTTGATATTCTTTAATTCACCCATGCAGTCATGTACTGACCCACAAACTATTCACTTATACTCCTGTCTCACAATAACAATGAATCTCAAACCCAAAAAAACTTTCACATCTATCTAAAACAGAGCCTGATTAGTTACACCATATATAATTCAACTGGATAGATTTTGATGAAATTTTGTATATTGATACACACAATTTTGTGAAGAGACAGGCATAGGCAACATTTTACGACGATAAAAGGGTTCAAGGGATTGAAATAGGTGATGATTTTTTTATAAAAGTTCCTTATATACACAGGTTAAATTGCACTCGAGCAAGCCATCACAGACAACTAGTTTACAATATTATTAAATGTATTATGCAATTCATATATATTTTTTGAACAATTATACTATCAATATTTTTATTTTATATGTAGCAATAGTAGTCTGACAAAAAATTGTTGTTAAAAAATTTTAAAACTTTGAATTCAAAACCTATATAAGTCGGAAATAATATTTCTTAAATTATAAACTAACCAAAATTACAGATCTTTTTATATCAAGTAAATTATGTAAGAGGATTAAAGAAACACCTTAGAATCGTCGCAAATAGTACTTCAAACAAAACATTAGCTATTATGGCTGTAATGTCACTACAAAGAAGGGATTAAATTGAATTTTGTTTAGGTTACATATCTTAAAATGATACAACAAGAAAGTGTTAGTCACATTTGTGCAAATTATGATATCTGTTTTATACAACTTTCTGCCAGAAGAGCACTTTGAAAACATGACACTTATTGTTACATATGAAGTATAGGTACCACCCAATATTAACTTACTAATAAAGAAAATGAGATATGTTGTATTGAGATATCAATGTCACATATTCATAGCATTATTCATATGGATTGTTACCTTAAGAATATGATATTGATATAAGAAAATTTTCTGAATCAAAATACTCAACTTTAATATTGAACAGATGTGGACTATAACTGCCTAACAGCCATTTTTTTTTGCACCTATGGTACTATTGAATTATAAAAACTTTAATTAAAATAATTAACTTATTGTAAACTTCTTAGTAGTCTTTTTATGTAATAAGTAATAAAATTATGTTTGATAACTCCACCTAACTAATTTTTCACTTTAAAATATTTTAAGCTTAAAATTTATACCTAGTCAAATTTAAAAAGCAAGTCTTTACTATTGCGAAAACGAAAACATTAAAGTAAGCTAATAAAACATTATAATAAAACATAAATTAATATAAAACTTACCGAATTTTCGGCATCTTCCATGAGCACTAGCTTCTTGATTCCTGCTCTTTTACACCAGTCTCAAAACTATAGTCCTTAATCTTATTATATACATGCGTAACAATATCTCAAAAGTAATTAACATATTTGAAAAATAACTGTTGTTATTAAAGTTACAAATAAACAAAGATATGAATTAGATATATAACTGATATAAACAAGTATTTTAATATAAACCAATAGGTACATAATAACATCTTGACAAAATAGCAACACAGTAACTAAATATAGTAACGGTTATTAGCATACTATATAGGCCATAGGAAAATATCATAATATCTGATTAATCGATGAAAAACTATTAATGATAATCTTATTATGATTGTAAAATAATGTAATGTTTAGAAATTCACCTACATATCGCAAAATTCATAATTCACGTTAAACAGCTTTATTTCACTTTATTTGTTGGATTAAATCTTAACCTATGTGCATGTCTTTTATTTTATAATTCAGAATTGACAACTATAAAATTTAACTATCACTGCATTTTGTAGGATCTACGCCATATTTGCAATGTCTATCTTACATTTCCTAACTAGAATTGCCAGAGGAAAAAACTTTCTTTTAAATATATATATATGCAAAAATAGACGGAGACTATCAGTATTAAACCTATTATGAAACAAATTGTCACTGCAAGAAATTAAAAGCATCAGAATGTGTGTCGCGACGATTAAAACTTTTATTATATCTAGTATATACTACTAAAAGATGGCAGCATCGTGATATAGTCTGTGGTCTCTTGCAAAAATTATTACAAAAATATTGATACGATATTAATACCATGGATGTAGGATTTTATAAAACCAATATGTATCAATAAAATAATAGTTTTTAATTAATATTGTAACCTAAATAACCACCAATTGGAATTACAATTGCATTAATGGGTGCAAAAAAGAAATTATTTTTTTGGTACATCGAGAAAGTGCCTGGAATTACTTTAATAATCATTAAAGTGAGATAATCCACATCCACACTATTATGTAAAGAGAAAAGATTTGTTTTTTTGATGCGAATAGGCTCTGAAACTACAGGACTGATTTTGATAATTCTTTTGCTGATCGAAAGCTACGGCCATTCCGGACGACATAGGCTATGTGGTATTGCCATATTTAAAATAATTAAAAAGATATGGCCATTTAAGTATATAAAGTGGCCATTTTGTAAATTGGAGATTGCCTCTGAAAGTACTAAACTAATTTTTATAATTCTTTCGCCAATCGAAAGCTGTATCCTTTCCGGGTAACATCGGCTTGTAGTGTTGCCATATTTTAAATAATTAAGAAGATAATTAGTAATTAACATGGTAATTTAAGTGTCATATTCAATTCTGTAATTGGGAATACTAAACCGACTTTGATAATTCTTACGCCGATAGAATGTGAGTGACTATGTCAGAATAATAAAGGTGATACAGTGTTACCATACTTGAAAATCAATAAGTCATCGCCATTTTGTTCCTACTGCACCAATTTTAAAAATTCTTTCTCTGATAGGAAGCTATACTATTCCCGCGTTAACTAAGTAGTGCAGCATTGCCATACTTCAAAATCAATAAGTTATCGCCATTATTTTCTACTGCACCAATATTAAAAATTTTTACTCAAATAGATTAGAATTTTACTTCAAATACCCAAAGCGAAGTGCGGGCAGATCCACTAATTCAATTTATATAATTCTCAAAGTTTGAATTTTTGTTACAAATTTTGGATGTTTGTAACAAAAGCCTCTGCCTGGATTTGGTTTAAATTTGGCATACAGATACTTTATCACGTAGATATTAACACATAGGCTAACTCTAATTTCAGAAACATTCTGAGTTCCTGCCGGATAATGATAAAATCTGTAAACAATACCGAAGCTGGGGCGAGTCAACCGACATTTAGGATAAATATTTTTTTTATGTACATATAATCAAATAGAACTGTGTTATCGATATATTAAAAATATCGATTAATCTATCAAAAATGTCAAAAGGTTAAGCTTAAAAAATCAATTGTCAAAACGATTCCTGAACGAACAGTTAGA